>JAHWFP010037434.1:1402-27717 GCA_023313725.1 Lithobius niger
GGGGGGGAGATGAGGCTTAATGGCGCGTCGACAGCTTGGTCATTAGCGCCAACCTCATTCACAGTGCAGTGGTCCGGGTTGCCACTGCACCACACATTACAGAGATATTATTCAAACCCCTAATCTAAATCTTGTCATACATCTGTACTTCCTGCAAAAATTGAAAAACACCGGACAGGAGGACAGACTTATCGCCCAATTGACGCACAATGTCATGAGGAAGACAAAGGCTTGGTGCTATGCAAACGTCATTCCTGTTTTTACGAAGAGCTCCTCCTCAAGACTCACTCAACTATAGGTCAATAATTCAGACATGTGTTGCATGCGAGGTCAAAGAATCCATGTTAAGAGACATCGATTCCATTCTCGAAAGGAACATTGTTATTACTCAGGACCAGTTCGGTTCCCTCCCGTCTAGATGTTCTACCCACTAATTGCTCGCTGTAATTGACAAATGGACCAGTCCCCATGCTAAAGGAGTCACATCCGACACAATATAGTATTTTGATTTAAAAAAAAAGCATTTGAATCGGTAGTACATTGTACGTTGCTCCTGTAAGATTAATGGCTGTGGTATTATTGGGGAACTAAGTCTTGGCTTTCTACCTTTTTTGCTATACACACTCGGAGGGTGATTGTTGAGAATACGGCTTGTTCCTGGGTACAGGTACCTTGTGGGTGTTCCCCAGGGGTCAGTCTTAGACCCCTGCTTTTTTTTAAAGTTACATCAACTACCTGCCGTTTCCAATTAACAATTGTTTGGCTTTAAATTCGCTGATGATTGGAAGATTGGAACAGAGTTGCTTGCTCTCCCTCTCCTGCTCCCGTGTCCTGGAATCCCAGATCCTTTATTGTTGTGAAATGGTCCCAGATATGGAACTCCCACTTTCAGCTTCGGAAGTTTGTATTTTCCATGTTAAGAAGCAAAATAAATGTAATCAGTATTTTCTTGACCTGGTACCACCTCCCTATCTTCTGAAGTGTGTGATCTTGGTACTTGGTTTTCTAGCAAACTTGTGCTTCTGTCTATTCTAGATCAACCACTGTGCATAGCTGTTTTATTTCTGGTGATGTCCCAACTAAGGTTTGGGCATGCAAGGTTTTCGTGCGCCCTATCCTTGAATACGCCACCTCGGTTTAGTCCCATTTCTTGGTTGGAGATCTCATCGAGAAAATTCAGGTTTATGAAAAGCCTGCCAGGATTCAGGGACTTGCCGTGTGGCAAGTGCCTGAAAGAAAATCAGACCTGGAGCTGTTGGAACTCTGTAGGTTGAGTTCGACCTAATTTTGGTATACAAGATCCTTAGAGGACTTATTAAGTTGACCTCCCCTTTTAGGTCCTCCACCCTGATCAATGGGGACCCGAGGATATGATTAAGACACAGGCTTGTCCATTACACATTTCAACTGTTTTCGCAACTTTTTCTCAATCCAGGTGGTACCGATCTGGAACAGCCTTAGCGAGGAAACCTTGTTTTGCTACTTATCTGGGTTTCGCCGACTCATCCGCAAGGTACACCTTGACAGGGTTTTGAAGTGCCGGTTTAATCACTGCAGTGAAATTGTTTTTTTAATGCTTTGTAGGAACAGTGTTACAATCATTAAATTTCCCCCGAGCGACAGTTTACTTATGTGCAGTTTCGTGGTTCTCCTGTAAGTAGATTTGGAATGACAGAGAAGGGGTTATCCAGGCTTTATATGCATAGCCATACTGACAGTTTCAAGGTATCTGGCGCTCTGTATACTTTCTACCAATCATTTCTGATGTTCCTAAATTTATTATCATTATAGGTATACAAATGTACATACAAAATGCACCAGTTATCTTTTTTTTAGTATACTTAGTACTTACCCTTGAGCACAATGAAACTTCAGGCACTTTTTAAAAAGCAATGATGGTGATGAATTCGATGGCATGATCACTGCCTCTTAAGAGAGGCAAAATCTATCTCGGAAACTGTATTGAAACTGGTATTTATTGTCCAATAGGACGAAGTGCGATTGTGTCGCGTTCCCAGAAAGCTGTGCTCGGCACACGCATGAATCCGGAAATGCGGGACTGTAAACTTCCGGTTAATGGCGTTGCGAACCAGTTGATTTCTTCGTGCTCGAGTAGGAAGCATCACTGATGTCAAACTATTATTGCGTAGCACTGGGCTGCAGTACGGCCACAAGCAAGACTGAAAGGTATGCACATATGCAACATTTCACCCATTCCCAACAAAATTACGAGCCAAAACAAACCGAGTCGGAGGATAAGCCTTGTTCTCTGGGAAGCTAGCTTTGATTCAAGATGACATGACCGATTATGTTCATTTCACTTTGTGGAAAATGCTGGCCCAACAAATGAAAACCCATTGCCAACATTGTTTACAAGTAACAATTACAGAAAACCACTGAAAGCACGAGCAAAAAATCAGAGACGAGATTGGTGAAGAGCTGGTATATCGATGGTCACCTCACGGCTGATTACGAAAACGCAACTATGCAAGCACATAAGACTGTCTTCGTTATGGTATTATTAAAGAGCTCAGGGCTTGCATGAAAAGCTTTTGACTGTTTTAAGCTAAATTTGTTTACATTAATATGGTGGTTAAAAATCTTGTTATAGGCTAAGCACCCTAAATAATGTCGACTTTTACACCAGTGTCTCAGCAAAGCAACAGATGAAAACGTATTGTATGTGGTAGGATTTTTTTTTTAGATTAGATTATGTAGCTTGGCCATCTTACTGTGTAACTAACCTTATTTTTTGTTGCATTCTTAGTAAAGAGGGGGGAAGGGGGCGAAAAGTGTCAGGAGAAAAATGCCTTCACTTACTCCCAGCACCATAACAAAGTCAGGTGCTGGGTAACCAATTTTTTTATTGTCTGCAGCATATTGTAGCCTACAAAATATTTTTTTTCTTTAATGCCAACAGCATAGCCTACCCTAGCATACAAAATATTTTTTCTTTATTACCTATAGCATAGGCTAGGCAACAAAGTGTATAATTACGGTATTTGTTTTGTGACTTTTCCTAGATGGCATTGAAATGTTTGACGCCCAGATCATTCAATTTCCTAACCGAGGTAGATTTGAGTATTGTGGGAGCAGAGATTGAAGTTTATAACAAATATGGATGTAAAAACGTATAGCTAATTTAAATGTTATATAACCATCTAAATAATTAAAGACTTCAACTAACGACTTTCAGTTACATGGAGACATGACCTGCATACATCTGTAAACTGAAGTGTATTAAAAAACGAAATAGAAACGCACGGAAAATGATAAGACTTCATCATGTAAGCCACTTACTTGAGTGTACAAGAATGCAGTGCCTCAAGAAACTGGCCTATGACATGAACTAAATGGATGCTAAATGAGACCAAGTGAGTAGAGCTGCCAGCAGAGGGTTACATTAGCAGTTTGCTCATCGATGAGATGAGCATTGAGGAGACCATCCAGACTGTAGCCGATGGGGAATACCTAAAGCTTATGAGCCTTGTAGATTTGGGCAAAGAAGCCAACAATTTAAATGTTATTAAAATCCGCAAGAATGAATAAGAATAGGCCAAATACGTATTACAATTTTAGTTTTCAATTTGTCCCTTTCCTACTAAGCAAGCACCAGCAACAGATCTCTACATTCTTTTCTGGGATGCTGTTGGATACTTATTTGCGTTATGGCTTTACCATCAAGTATTGTAATTTGGATGGAGCAATTACTAACCGCCAATTCATGAAAATAAATTTCAAAGATGATCCAGTTACGGTTAAGTACAAGGCCAGAAATCCAATAAATCCTAATAACGACGTTTTTTTTTTCATAACGGATATCAAGCATACACTTAAGAAAATTAGAAACAGCATCTTATCTAGTAGCCAGCATGGAGTACGCCACCTGAAAATTTTTGAAAACAATGTCAATTGGGGATGCGGCAAGATGCCTACGAGTAGTCAGCTAATTGAAAAGGGCCATTTAAGATAGCTATCAAGTTACGTCAGGAAAGGAGACTTAAGAAGTTGAAAACGTTTCACGTAAATCTGATGAAACCTTATGAGTAAATTACCGCGATAAATGAAGTGCAGTTTGTGTTCAATTTGAGAACGGGACACACGAATGGAAAGGTGGAGGGCTAGGAAATGCCTTGACTGTTACGCAGGTGCTGGAGGTTGTAAAGGTTGGGCCTCTTACTGAAAACTGGAAACAGGATTTGGTGATTATTTTTGATATGATGTCAGGGGTCGTTTCATAGTTACTTAGCACCACTGAAATTCTCCAATTTGACATCGAATTTGAAAAGTAGATAGTGTTGCTAAGGAAGTTGCAACGTTATTCCGGAAAACAAAAGCAGCCGATTGAGGCCAAGATTCAGAGAATGCTGCAACTTGGCATCATTAGCCCCGAGTAGGATTTAAATGGCTTCACCATAACTCATTGTACAGGATGAAGGGAAACTTCTGCGACCAGTAGCGGATTAAAGGGAACTGAATGATGCTACAAAGATGCAGCGATTTCTCATGCCAATTATTGAAGAGATGATGGAGCGGACGGCAGGAGCCAGCAAAGACGAAAGCACGAATAGACGAAAGCAAATTCGGCAAAAGAAAGTATAACATAGGACATCGCATTGAAGGCCAGTGGATTTTTGGCGGGATTGATGCCAAAACTGGAGAGGTTTTCATGGTTCCTGTGGAGGAACAAAGCATTGCTGCACTGCTTCCAGTTATACAGCAGTGTATCCTCCCAGGAACCACGATCATTAAATGAAGGCTTCAAGCACCTTCCATTAATCATAGTGTCAACTTCAAAGACCCTATCACCGGCGCCCACACAAACAAGATATGAGCCACCTGGAGAAGTGCGAAGGATACCCTTCCCAGTTACCATAGGAAAAAGGCTTTTTGCAGCAAGAGTTGCAAGGCGAAGAAAGCTAATCCGTTTGTTGAATTATGCGCGGCAGCAGGCGTTCTCTACAACGCGTCAGAGAAGGAGTAGGAGTAGGAAAGTCACGTGACGAGAATTGTGGGTACGGAGCAAATACCCAATAATTTACTGTACAGTTTTGTACATATATTGGTTGTTATCTTATTGTTTAATTATTTAGCCCACATTCAGAGGCACATTAACGAAACAAAATAAATAATTTGTTTCGTAATGCTTGTTGATATTTGTGCGCATGCGTACAGATTGCACTATACATTCCTTACGAGTTTGATATTATTTGCATTCCGATATTATTTGCATATTAATTAGCATATTAATTATTCATTAATTTTTTTTTTTTTTTAATTATACCATGAATCCGGCATAAACATCCACGTACACCAATTAAACTAGTTTCCAAGTGGAACGGCTGAGTAAATTTGACTGCTTTACGGTCGTAGCTTGCACCATATCTGACTAACGACGAAAATTCTAATTGAATATCTGGGGGAACCTTAGTGTTCGCGTGGACGTCGAATCGCAGGAGTCATATCATACGCCTAAAACTGCGAGTCTACAAACAAAATACCAAACATGACGTGTACAGATTTTAATATTCAAATATACGACAAAGATTTTTCAACGTATTGTCAGCTTGTTGAAATCGCCAAGTAGTTGACCTTACACGACTGAAAATTGCCCCCAAGTGTGAAGTTGATACCGGACTGATTACGCCTGATGTGACAAAAAAAAGCTGCCAAAAAGGTGCACATAATAATTCAATAACAGTGTTGCATCCATTTAATGGCCAATAGTCATGGCCTGGCCTGGACTGAATTTCCATTGTCCACATTAAGGTTTGCAACTAAGCTGATACATCATATTTTACAAGCAGAAGAAACTTACCAAGAGAAGAGCAAAACAACACAACTGACTGGAGGTGCTAAACAGGTCATGCTCCACGTCTTGTCTGAAGAAATTTCCAAGTATACAATGAACCCGGATGGACCCATGTTTGACCAAGTGGCACAGGTCCTAGTGAACAACTACCCTTGCTTAGCAGATAATCTTGTTAAAGGGTGGCTAGTTTGGAAAGTGGCCATACAATACATCTAATTTGTGCAGCGAGTTAAAAAGGCTACGCAACAACTTTGATGAAGATCCAAGGTCTGAAGAAAATCCTAAGTTTTGATGTGTACTAGACTTTACACATTACTTAATTTACTTAAACTATTCCTACTTACTAGTAAGAAGCAAGGTAGATGTTGGCAGCAGTGAACAGACAGTTTAATAGCATCAGAGCAAGTACATTTATAGATTTCTATCATTAGCATATCAGGCAGCAATTGGTTGAATACAAATGGGTGGACACAAGATGCACTAGATGTAATTAATCAGTAAAGAGCAGCTTGACTACCAAACGGATACCCTTAGCGCGTCTCTCCGCAAGGTGCACACACCAGCTATTATCAGGATAGATCAGTCCCCCAAAAATATAGAGGTCAGTTGAATTACTTTAACTGGACTGATCAATTTTAACGTCATACAATTTAGTCAGCATAAAATCTCGCTACCAACTATAGAGAATTTATATGATTCTATTGCTTATTATCATTACCAGGAGGAAATGAATATACATAAAAACAGCACTGGAAGAGTGTAAGATATAGCCAATGAGTGTACAAGTAAAACAATAAAACGCGACGTTTCAGGGATATTTGCACCCCGTTATCAAGTGTGGATATCAGCTCAAGGGCTTTGTACAATAATAAAAGAACAAATAAAAATCATGTTATGGCAGACACTCCTAATAAAATAAATTTTTAAATGTTTAAACATGAACCTATGCATTGCTGGCCAAATGCAAATGCACTCGCAGGGAAGAGGTCGTCTTGCTGGGCTCCCTATTGTATTTGCTGTTTCGGCCAGCAATGTATAGGTTCATATGACACCATTGTTGTTTTTTGTTGAATTTGCCTAAAAGTGAGCTCAAACCATGGCCCAACGTAGCTTTACTAGACTGTTTAGGATTGGCTAGACTTTACAAAGTTCGAATCTTATACGAAATGGGCTAAATTATAATGTACCATTTTTTTGGGTAAAAATTATAATTTCATTAAACATCACAAAACGTAAACTTAAATATTGTCGCTCATTATCAGCTTCACCATCTGGTGGCAAACGCAACTATTAGTCGTAGGGCCAAACCGACAAACGGTGGCGTAGCAAACCGACTGCAGGTTACGGAATCATCCAAGTAAGGTACTCCACGCACCCACATGGTCAGTTGTTTTTCAGAAGTCACGTCAAATTTAAATTATACCACAAGATATAGGATGCACTATTATCTTCTTAAATTACAATAAAAAATGTCTATTTATAAATTTTTCAGGTATCAACTCAACTTGTCTTCCTTAGCTCCGCCCATCCCATCTTCGATCGCTTGTTGCGTTCAAGATGGCGAGGTGGGAAGTGTTCTGGGATTTGTCCTCACAGCTGCAAAAAGATTCCTACTTGAAATACTTGGGGAGGGATTCAGGCTTAATGACACGTCGACAGGTAGGTCATTAGCGTCAACCTCAGTGACTGACCAGGGATGCGTCACACATTACAGAGATGTTAACCAAACCCTAAATCTGCATCATAATATACAGAGTGATTCATAAAGTACTGAAAAGTAGGCCTATAAAATGTAGACCTATAAGTTGTAGGTCTTTAAAATGTTGGCCTAAACTATAAGGGTGCCAAATTTTATTAGCACATGAAACAAAATCTTTTGTGCAATCTAATAAAGGCTTGCCATGTGCATCCCTTGAAATACTTGTGCGGATCTCCACCTGCACTTGATGGGGACATTTTGTAATTGTGTTGTAAGGTCGTACGTGTAGTATTACAATTCCGTTGTAGCTACCTTCTTTGGACGTAGAAGTTGAACGTTAGGTTGGAACATGTAAGCCTGTGAGACACGACCCCGAATTACACTATTGAGGAGAGTATTGAACTAGTCCTGCTTTGTGGCATGAGGGAGCCAACTTCCAAATCATTCCAGCAGTTATTGACCAATTTCACGTCCGCCATCCAGACATATATAGGCCATGTTGGACACAGTCAATAATTTGTTGCAGAATTTAAGGCAACAGGGTCTGTGCGAGACGACTGTAACAGCATGTAGTTGTCCACGTTCGGCTCTAGATGAAGAAAGTACGCTTGCCGTAATTGAGTCTATCGAAGCAACCCCTCAAACATCACAAGACCTTGCCCAGCATCTTAATACCAACCAAACAGCCATCCATAGATTCCTTAAGGAACAAGGGTACCATGGATACAAACCCTCGACTCCACAACATCTTGATGAGAGCTATGACAGAAGACTATAATTCGCACAATTGTCTGTTGAAACAATTGGTGGTGATGCCACATTTCTACGCCGTCTGGCAATGACTGACGAGGCCCATATTTCATTACACGTATTACCTAAAAACAGAACACACACGAATACAGCATCACAAACTCGCATTACACAATTGAGGGACACCGCCAACAGAACCCCAGCACGAATCACAGTAAACCAGTCAAGAGTCATGAACACTATTAAAAACTTTCCTGTGCACCAACGTTGGAAAAAATTGTATGACAATTTAAAAGTTAACATCATTTAAAATTTTCTTGCATTGTGGTGACATCACTAACCAAGATGGACACAACCTTGTAAGTTGGTTTGGGGCGGCAGACATTTTTTATCATTTTTATTGCTTTGTGAGTACCTTTCACTATTAGTTTTCATCATTTTTTTTACTTGTTTGACCTCATACGCATTGTCCTTTCGTTCGTAGGTGAACAAGATGCCAACATTAGCGTCGAAAATTAAAATACTGTTGCCTTTTCCTGTTCGTGTGAGATTCTTACCCAGTCCGAAGGCAACTGGATTAAATTTTCTCACCCACTCACACATTGGGAACTGGTTTTTAAATAGAGAAATACACTTGATGGTAAAACCTGAACTTTCCACTGAAACCTTCAATCACAATAGTGGTCTTCACGATGCCAGTTTTCAAGCATCGTCTAATTTAAATGATTTGTTTGTTTAAATGTAGTTTTTTTTCTTTTAGAAAGAGCAACATTTTCTTCTTCTCTTAATAGATAAAACTAGAGTGACTAAAAAGAACTAATGATACTTGTTTTTTTTTTCCAGTAGTCTTAATTTTTTTTGTGTGGTATCCATTGTTGTGGCTTGTCGTTATTTGTGGCAAGCCACATTGGGAGGGTTGTTTCCAATCATGTTCACCTTTCAAAGCTGACCTTAACCACTACATAGTACAATCAGTCTGTCCATACTTGTCGCCACCCTACATCCTGTGGTTAATCACATGACCACAGGAAGGTATAAAACTGTACAACACACAGGACTTAAAGTCCTTTAGCAAGTGTTAGTCTGCTTATCAATTACTGTGTATAATGTCTTAGTTCTAGGAACCTACAAGTTCCGGAGGGAACATTACATACGACGACACGACGTTGGCAAAATTCAGAACGGCCCTCGAATTTGTGTACGGCCTAAGGCATGAAATAGTGCCATAATGTGCTGATGGTTTGTTAAAAATTTGGATTCGAAAGTTGGTCCATTCAAGATTTAACAAGAGTTTGCAAGAATACAAAATGGTAATTCTATTGACAAGCCTATTAGTTTTTTCTTAGCTTGTTAAGTGTAAGGTGCTGCACTGACAGTTTGACTTAGTTTGTTGTTGAAGTGCCAAACGTTTCCTTGCAATTTGTAGTAGTTTCTCGTAAACTTTTAAGAGGAAGCATACATGAAAAATTAACAATTTTAAAAACAAATCCCATGCAACTGAAATTTCAGGTGTAGGCCTGATACTATGCCAACGGTTGCAAAGTTATTATGTGACACCAAACCCCCTTCCCCCCAAAAAAATTATATAGAGAATACATTGTGGTGTCATAAGAACGAGAATTGCAGCTAAACTACAACACTTATAAACTTCTACTAGGCCTAGTTTTATTGCAGGTCAATGGAGTGAGACCGTTTTTATAATTATAGTACTTGGCAGCTTTTTTGGCATAATTTATATTATTTTTATATTAAAAAAAGCTATCAGAATTTAACTCCCCCCCACAAAAAAAATGTTTAAGCTTTCATTCCTTGAAAACGATCTCCTCCATGTTGAAATGTTCACGAGTTCACGTAAAAACTTTAATTTTGAAGCAACGCAGTAGCAGTCAGTCCTAAAATAACAAAATACTATAAAATTTATTAGTTTGGAGAATTTTATGCTGTATGTTTAAAACACTCCAGAGACTTAACAAGTATCACGTTTGGCAAATTTTTGATGAACACAAACTTGAAAAGTCACTTGAGTTTGTCTTCTGGCTTTCATCAAGCTGTCAGTTCCTCATCATCACCACAGTCGTGTTTTCTTCCAATGGTGCGAGAAACGGACTGCTTGAAGAAAACCAGAAGACGAGTGCGTGCGACTTCAGTTTCTGTTCATAGCAATGTACAAAATTCTGAAATTGTGAAGTGTTTTGCACATACAGCATAAACATTACCACTGGTTCAAAATCTATGGTTTCAACTTGAACAAATTTTCTCTTCTCTGGTTGTTGTCTAAAATGGTCCATGTTTGTATTGAACCTGTTCGTTTTGGCTCTGTACTCTCAATAGCCTGTGGACCTATTTGTGAACCCATGTTGTTATGAAAATAACCTTTATAATTATAATCAACCTAAAAAAAAGACTTTGTTTCTGTAAAAAAAAAAAACGAAGTTTTTTTCCAATTTAACTTTTTCAACACATTATTAGTAATTTTTTAACGATACTTCGCCTTAAACCAAAGGCATTCGGTGTGTCGGAAATGATGGGGCTATGAAAAGCGTAAATACCTTAAATAAACTTGCATAATTATAACAACATAACAGATATCCTAAATGAACTTGGGAATGTTTTTCTTTGTCACGAGTTGCTAATAAGGTAATTACATTTGTAACTTTATTATACAGTTAGAAGCAAAAGAAACAAAGCGCCTAAATTCAAAAGGTGGACATACCCTACGCGACGAACTTTACCAAGCAGCAACTTAGTTCGGCCTGGAAACGCAAGTCATGCAGGGGAAAACGGACCACCAAATCGAAGTCAAGAAAAACGGTAAAGAAAATCCCTCTCAAACCAAGTAAAAGCCAAGGGTTCCATGTCATTTTTTCCCTCACAGAACTTGCAACTATCACCAATTACTGCCTTTAACACCGAGCAGCTCTCACCGACTACAGCACTTACTTTACATCAGCTGTCGCCAACTGCAGCCATTAGTGTGCAGCCAACACCACTGGCAGTAGCCATCGACGCGCAACCTTCTTCGACTGTTGTCAACAACATGCCTATCTCTCAAGTTGCTTCAACCTCAACTAGTCAGGTGTCGCGAAGCAAGCGACTTGTCAAACGTCGACGGATGCTTGATCTGTAATCTTAGAAAGTAATGTTTTTTTCGTTCTCAATGTTTTCGAAAAAAAAAACACAAATCTTGTAAATAAAGCATCTCGTAAATTATCCTGGCCAACAACCTTTCCCTTATAATGTGATTTTAAGTGACATCTTGTACTTGCTTGCATTAGGCTAATGAAAGCACAACACCATTTCTTTTAACGAAACAAACAAGCCACGACCTCCGTAATTATTGTATGGGGTTGGTTGCTTAAAGATCGTAGTCTGTTAAAGTTGTTTTCTTTTGGTTCACTTCAGTATTTTAATGGACTGCATGTTTTTTTTTTTAACTTTTGCAGATGAGATGGATGAAAAAGAATTCGGGTACGAGACCCAAGAAGGAGAGCAACCAACCACCAAGCTTATAACTTTGTTTAGAGAGCTGGAGGATGGGGAATTCATTGGTTAAGTGTAGCCCCTGTTAGCATTATGGCAGCTTTTTAGGCAGTAATTTATTAGTAATCAATTCATTTGGTTGCAGCTGAAACCAAGGAAGTACGATTCGACCCCTCCTCTGGGTTGTCAGTTTCCTCGAAGAAAAGTCTGATGGTAATCGGCAATATTTCTCTTTTTTCTGCTGTTTTTGGGTTGGGATTACTATTGGGTTTTTTGGGGACTTGAGGCTTTTGTTTGGTTATACAGCTGTTTTCTTTTGGTTCATTTCAGTATTTTAATGTAATAGTGCATATGTTCCAACTTTTTTAGATGAGAACACTGACTGGTCATCTCTTTCTGGAGGTAACTACTGTTTATTGATGAGGATAATACTTTATTCTGGTATAATTCTACAACAAATTTTTGCACGCTGATTTTGTTTTTCATGTTTGGATTTTGTGAATTGTAGGTTTGATGATTTATTTTAGTGATTAATGATTGTTTGGTTACACTGCAGTTTTCTTTTGGTTCATTTCAATATCTTAATGTACTAGCATACGTTCCAACTTTTTCAGATGAGAGCAGTGACTGGTCATCAATAGACGTAGAAATATCTCTTTCTGGAGGTAACTACTGTTTATTGAAATACTTCAAATCCTGATATAATTAAGTTACAATGCATTTCAGTATTTTTATGCATTTTTTCAGATGAGAACAATGACTCCCCAATGGACGAAAAGTCGTCTCTTTCTGGAGGTAACTACTGTTTATTGATGAGGATATTTCAAATCCTAATATAATTTAGTTACAAAAATTGTGCACTCTGGTTTTGTTTTTATTGTTTGGGTTTTGTGAACTGTAGGTTTGATGACTTATTTTACTGACTTAAAGTTTGTTTGGTTAGACTGCAGTTTTCTTTTGGTTCATTTGACAATTTTAAAGTGACTGCATGTTCTTAACTTTTGTAGAAGTTAAGGCGGTAATGAGCCTGATTTTAGAAAAATTGAAGTCAGCAGAATTGCTTGCACTTGAAGGTATTTTCTTTTTGGCATTTCTAGTGACATTTGCTGACACTGCATGGTTGTCTTTTGTTTCATTTCAGTAAATGACATGCTCTGTGTTTTTTACTTTTGTAGCAGAACCAACATTCGTGGACGACAACAACTGGCAGCAAAAAGGTTTCTCCAGTGCCATAGTCTCCCTGGTGGTTCACTGAAGGTAACTGCCATCAATGTATGAGGCCCTAATACCTCTCATTGGACATAATTTAGTGTATTATTTGCTGTTTTTCACCTTAACAGATTAGTGCCTCAATTTGAAAATTTGGAGGATTCGCTTTTGGTTGGTAATAGAGTAAGTAGTTTGGAGGACGTTGTGGGTCCCCCACTAATGGATTGTTCTTTTCCGCTAGATCTATCCATGCCGAAGCATGAAGCGCCAAAAGAAAAACCAGATGCAAGGGACCTCTCGTCTAAAGACAAGCCTTTTCCATCAGGAGAAGAACTAGCAATAGTTACTGAAGAGGACCTCAAGGTTTGTAGTTTAATAGTCCACTTTGGTAATTATTAGGCCACTTTTTAGGTGTATACAGTTACGATTTGAAGTTTTTATCGGTAGTCTTTATTAAGTAAATACTGAAGTTAAATGGTGACAGTTAATGTTAAGTGCCACTGTCTACTATTAAGCAAGACAGCAAGTCAAGAGTACCAGCAAGTAACAAGTCATCAACTATAAGCAAGTCAGCAATTAAAAACTAATGAAACTTGGTGAAATTGTTAACAATTACAGGGAGAATCGAAATCACATTTATCTTAAGCCACAAAACCCCTTATGTCACTTACGTGTGTTTTGAGAAAGCCAGCCACGCTGCTTCAAATAGGTTCTTCAACGTTAACTAAATAAACCAGAATAGTGCTGCCGGTTGGAATCCCAGGTTCCGCCAGTCTTACCTGGTAATAAGAAAATAGCTTGTCACGAAACAGTCACATACGTGGATTTTGCTCATAGGATGTCACCGTACTGTTAGGCATCCCTGTTACCTGTTAAAAGTACTTCTCACCACAACTATAAATTTAATCGTAATACAGTTAAAACTAAAAAGGGCTTATAAAGGAAATACTACTGGGTTTAGTGTCTTAAGGATTGGGTTAAGTGACTTTAGATTGGGACACCCTGTTTTTGTGCTAGCTTGGATTTCTGATTTAGCCTTTAAAAAGGTAATGAAATGAGAGATAATTTGCCTGACCATGGCGGACTTTTGGATAATTCTCATCATTGATTTGGAGAGCGTCTGGAGGTCTATGCAGATCCCTTATTGACAAATATTTCCTCTCTTCCTTTAGACAAGAATTTGCCAAGTGCAACAGCTACCAGAGAAGAAGACATAATGTCACTCGCTCCTTCTGGAGGCAAGCTTTTTACCTACATTTATGTGCATTCTTTGTGGATCAGTAACTGGTAGCAGTCACTTACAATTTTTCTCTTAAGCAGATCCAACAACGCCAAACGGCTCCCCTACCACATCGGTGATGTGAACCATTGGTGTATATCAGAGTGGACGATTTGTGCCGGCAAATGGTAGCGGCGGCTGCCACCACTTCAACCGCCCGTCTAATGGCATCCCTGCTGGTGCAAAAGAGAGTAGAACTCGTCGAGAGGGGCTTGGACGAGTTTGCCAACTTGGAAGAAGCTAGGCTCATGGCCCAGCAGTCAAAACCAAAGCTGAGAAATGTGGCCAAGCGACATGGTGAAGAGGCCCAAGCTTCGATGGAGTGTAGGTTTCACCTCACCTTTCCTTGTTTTTGTAAGGTTTGAACCTGTGTGAATCATGCATTCTGTTATTTTGTACGTCTTCTGCAGCAGTCAACTTTGACGGAGGTGCCGCCTCCACGCTTCAGGCCCATGCATCGCAAGCCGCGGTTAGCAATTATTCCACCTACAATGCTGGTGGAGGGAGACATCAGTAAGCGAGGTAGCAGATAATATTTGTGGAATTATTATTCTGACTGCAAGTCGCTTGGAGTTACTCAATAGCAGCTCTGCCGAATTGGGCTTGGCTGCAAAGGGTTATTCATTTATTACTTTGTGGTTTCAGTTGATGTAGATGCCACCGTTTCCCTCATCGAACCAAAAAAGAAAACGCTGGATGATGACGATGTGTCTTACCGCCCAAGTGAGTCTTCCGACCCTGAATATACGTGCAGCCTGGCGCGAAGACCAATTGAAAAGGTTAGTCCGCTTTGTTAGTTATGAGACCTTTCTTTACGCAAGTGCAGTGATGATATAAAGTAATTATCGATAACTTTTACCGAGTGATTACTACTGGGTTAAGTGACTTTTAAGGTTATTTACATTCTTGCTCAGCTTTTCTGTAGCATTTTGGGATCTGCTGTTTTTCGTGCCAGCTTGGAGCTCTGACTTAGCTTTATGGTGTTATTGGAAGAGGTAATGCAATAATGGCTTACGCCACTTTTTTCTTAGCAGCAAAACTCCCTGGAAATAAGGGACAACCAAGGAGGGTGTCAGCAAGTGGAGAGAGCAGCTGGCTTGCCTGGTGGAAGCATGCAAGGGCAATGTTTCGTCGCTAAAACGCCACCTTCGAGCATGCCACAAAGATCTGAACGAGTATCATATCAACATGCTTTGCCGCGAAGCACGGGGAAAGAACCCTCACATCAAACCATGGCAGAGGAAAATCATGGTAGGTTATGCGAGTAAGCCTACACGTGCGTGCTGCAGAAAACTAATACTAATAATTCAATGTGTCTGTGATTTCAGGTTTGCACCGTGCCAGGTTGTGACTGGTTTGGTCAACGGCTCGACAACCATCTGGTTACGAGCATAAAACACAAATTCGTCAGGCACTCGGAGGAATACAACAGTTACTTGGCTGCCAGCGTCGACACTTGGAACCGGTGCCGGAGCCCAAGGAAACTGTAGAAAACTCCTTGGGGTACCTTACAACAGCAATGGATAGTTTCTACCTTTTCTTAACTTCGTTGTGTCAGGAAAAACCCATCAAGAAGTGAGTGAAAAAGTGGTGAAACTGCTACACAGAGTATTTACTTGTGTGGATAATCATATGTTTGCTGTTTAGAGAGAAGCCAAGGACCTCGTCCAAAAGGTCACAAAGGTGATGACCTTTTATAGGGCAGGAGGGGCATTCATAGCAATCCTGTTCAGGAAACTACAGTCTCTTGGAGAGAAGGATGGTTGGGTGCAAGCACACCCTAAAGGATCTTGCGCCCAACACCATATCAAACTACCTCCTTGCCCTAAGCAAGTTCTTAAAGAGTTTCTTCAGAAGAAACCTACATTTTTAATTACGTGGGAAAAGAAAGCAACTTAAAAAATTACCAGTTAGTCTGTTCACACTTTCTTAGAATGTAGTGGGATTTCTTCCTCTCTGGATCCCCAGAGAGTAGGCCAGTACTTCAAATCGACGCATTATGTAGAAAATTTGGAGAGGGCCACAGCCATCGCAAATCCGTCGACAGAAGAGGCAATTGCCACGAGAAACTTTCTAATGATAGTGGTGCTTCTAACGTCAACTCAATACATATAAGGATGCCGTCTCCTCTTCAGTTAGCCACTTAAGTCTCAATACGGTTATTGCTTATTGAAATGGCCATATAAATTTGTTGCGTCATCGTAGAGTATGTAATTAGTTGCTTTAGTAGAATCAACGGCTGCCAAGAGAGGATTATTCGCTTTTGCATACCGTTAGGAAAAAATGGAAACCTCCAAGTACTTCATGACTACATAAATTGTACATATCAACGCTAGTAAGTAACTCCAGTTTAGCCCAGTCATATGAAGATCTGCTTCCGAACTTAATCCAGGCAACGTGTATAAATGACAAGTGTCCAAATGATACCGATTCACACAAATGGTCCTAAAATGTTCAAAGCAGTCAGCCAGCAACACAACATCCACTAAACCATGGAGGTCGTGATAGGAACCTTGTGTAGTGCAATTAGTAGCATCGCAAACGGTATGGGCGTACGAATTATCCTCGTCTGTAATGTGACTGTTAGTTAAATGTGAGTAAAAAGCATCTTTGGGTGGAAGCTACGTAATCGTACGTGTAAACGCCTTTCCTTTTCAACTGATGAGTGGTGGCAAAAAAAAGTGGAACAACAGCGTGGGCGACTGAACGGGAAATCACTGTATTTTCATGCAAATGGGAGAAATCACAACAGTGCTGTATAAAACCGTCCACATACGAGTCGCACGGGAACAGTACTTAAAGAAGAAGTGTGTGATACATAAGCTGTTCTGCCGATACGTTGGAAACAAAAAATTTGTTTATTTGGTGGAAGCTTTAAGAATGCTGTTTTAGTCACTGGACAGACTAAATCTTCAAATAAAGTGAAAAACGGTTACATGCTGCAGTCATTAGCCAAAAATACGAAGGCATTTTATATAAGAAAAGGGAGAGAACATGGACGATTCGAAAAGTACAGTGGCCTTTATTTTTGGACCATGTTAAAGAGGCAAGAAAAATTAGAGACACCCCCTTGAAGGGCTATCATTCATGAAGCAGAAGAACTAAAAATTACTTCTAACTTCGAATTCATCGACAAATCAGCTTTCAACAAGTTCGATCGCTAATTATCTGCAGAATAACTCTGTTTAATGAGAAAAGAGGACAGGGATCAGAACGTCAATTGTTTTCCGAATTGAAAGATGCCAAAGAATGTGCATGGACTGACCCAGCATCACTAGACAAGATCTTGGACAAAATTGACAAGCTTCTACTGGTACAATTTTTTCTATCATGCCAATCTGTTAAACAGTAGTTCCAGTCCTCATCCCAAAGATACAGTTGGACTTAAAAATATGTTGATAGACCCACGAAATGATGCTAGAGTGCACCCACACAACCAGTTTTTATTTCCCTACACTCAAAATTGCCTGGGACCACTACAGGAGATGAGATGCTGTAAACTAAGTTAGAAAACCCACAAAGAATAAATGCTACAAGGCTGCGAAACTACGTTTCATCACAATACTCCCTTTTAGACCTAAACAAAGCCAAAAGAACGACATTTCTTAAACACATGGGTCACAGCAAAGCTATCAGTGACACCATTCACCAGTCTCCATCAGGAGTAATGGGAATTGTCAAGGTTGAGAGTTTTCTCCAGGATGTGGACGATGAAATAACACCAAACCAAACTGGTGATTCCCTCCAACACGTGGGCGTAGAAATGACTTTTGTCCACAAGTTGAGTCCTCATCATCAAACAGTGCTAAACACTGAACCAATGCCGAGTGGATCAGCCACCAATGACGAAAACCTTGAAGATGATCCAGCCATCATATCAGAAGAGGGTAAGTTATAAAAAAAAAGTACCGTGTGGTGTACCGGCAAGATAAAAGGGTGAAACAGGTTATCTATTGGAGGACAAAAATAGATCAGCGACTCCGATGCTACTATTAAGAACCTGAAATTAAACACATGAGTAGTACTGTTTTGATACCTATACCTACTACTATCGTATCGGTGCTAAGACCTAGGTCATTACCTAGGTCAACAGCTGGTCATTATCCATTTTTATAACTATGATAACTGTAAACGGTACTGTACAACTTTTTTGGGTTCCATTACACAGACCATATAATATTTTGTTGGCCTCAGTTATATCAGTTTGCATTGGCTACAGGAGCATTGAGTGGTCTGTCCATCATATGCAGTGTGATCTTAAGTCCCATGTTGGACCATATCAACCTTTCAGAAAGCAATGTAAAGTTTATTCATTATGGACGAAGACAGCATTACAACTGTGGACCAAGTGCTTGAAAGCGTCACAATTACGAAAGTACCCTCTATTATAAAGTTGCATCAAGTTACGTGGGATGCTTTGCTTCCAAAAACTTTTTATGTTGTGAGAGCGTCTTGTTTTGAATTCACCGAGTTACGTAAATGCAACCAGTACAATGTAGGAAATATTAAGCGGATTACACATGGAACAAAATATTAACCCATAACCGCCTGAAAGAACTTTCAGACCCTTTTTTTTTAGATATGGTACTTGGGTCGGTTCTCGGATTCGAACCGGCATTCTCTTGGTTTGGAGCCGACGACGCTGACCACTGGGCTGTGACTGCCCGCTTTGCTCGGGGTCCCCGGGGACCTCTCACAAAGCTCGCGCCGGGACTTAGTTTTTCGCTGTTATACGTTGAAGGTGTACGTTCGTATCTAGGCGGTTATGGGTTAAACAGGAAAATCAAACTGACAACACTGGTTGTTGTGTTAGAGGAAGGGGAGGCAAAGGGATTCTAGTGTAACGTGATACAGGCATATTGGGTCAGAGGGAGGGTACAAGGAGAAACCAGATTTAAAAAGTAATTGTCCTGTTTTTCAGACTTGTAAGCTTTGTTGTAAAACCTTTAGTAGGTATAAGATTTGCAAAATCGATTTGACTGTGAAATAGCAGTTGCAATGTCACACCCATAACAGCTACCCACATCATCACAATAAGAAACATTTCCGGTTTATTAGGCTGAATAATAATAAAATTACTTACAACTAATGGGCTTCGAAGTTGGTAAATAAGGGAAACTTATTGTAGTGAAATTTTGAAAATTACATTTATTAATTATTTGCAACCAAAAAATGGAATGTTCAATAGTTATTATTTAGTTAGTTGAAGTATATATAATTTGTTTTATTTGCTTGGTGGTTAACTATTAACCTAAGTCGGAAAATTATTCAAAGCAGCCATGAAACAAAGTGCCATGGTAACGACGTTTTTTTCTTTTTCGACTCCATTCTAAGGCCCATCACTTTTTATTTGTGAAATTTGTTTTACTCACAAGTCATAAGTTTGTTCTAAACAACCGTTTCTGCATGCAGAAAATACTAAAATTTCACACTATGTACGAATACTTACAGTGAACCAAGAAGTATAGTTAACTTACCTCGTTATGGCTCAGATCATATATTTAAAATTTTCCTAATAACCCGATTTACTTAACTTGGATGCGACGAGCCCGACATAACTTTAAATAAACCTATTGCCATACTTCTTAAACAGTGGTATAAATAAATTCATTTTTTCCCCTTCTGTTTAGGTTGATGATTGTGTCTTTACTTGTAATGGATAAGCAATGCCATGATGAAAATGGCAATCAAGCAAGCAGATCTTTCTTTGAGCGATCCACTACACACTCAACTGCGAGGAGCAGAGTTCAATTGAACAATCAAGTTGGACGTGCTCACCCGCATGTCTGGGAGTTACACTTAACAGGTAGGAAGCGTTTTTTTTTTAAATTGTAAATTAATCGCACAGATGACATGAGCTTGTGATAACGTAAACCTGCAACTAGGGAACACTTTCTCAGGATCGGAAACAGAAAAGGTTGCTTCAATCACACCAGGAAAAAGTATGTGGAACTGTCGGCGTAGCCAGGAGGACACTGAACTCTGATAAAGTAGAATCGTTGGCAGGAGTGGTGCAGACCAAGGGGAGTAATCCCACGCCGAGTGCCAGTACAGATATGTATTATGTTCTTGGCGTCATTGTTGGTTCCTACGAAAGTAGCTTCGGCCCCCTGGTGACGAGTGTCGACTTCGGCGATTGGGAATTGCGGCTCGTTTCTACTGGTTGCGTTGGCCGGAGCGGGAGGAATCGAGCCGAAAGGGCTGTGTGTTTCTCGGCTGAAAGGAAGCGTTGTCATTCGGATGGTTTGGTGGCGCAGAGGCCGTAGATTTGTACCAGTCGTCTGCTGGAGGACGGGGATTGGACTGCTTGTTCTTCTGAAAGGGACGGTTGGACGGCGGGTTATGTTTTTGTGGTTTCAGCTTCCTCGAGATGTCCAAGTGTGGGGGCTAGAGTCGGGATGAGGCCACGAAAGAGGGTGTCTGACTCGTGGATGGGCTAGTTGTGGAGGCGATGTTGTGTGGAGACGTTCAAGTTGTTGGCGGATGAAAGAGCTATTTCACGCAGGAGAAGCGTGTTGTTAAATAGGGCACTGATTGCCCAATTGAAGGAGTGATACGTTACGAAGCTTGCTTTTTGGAAAAGTTGCGAAATTCGGGACGAAAGGTTACGGATTTCTTCTGGGCCTTGCGTCCGCAGAGAGTTTTTAGCATAAAGCGTTAACGGCCGTGTTGAGGGCGTTGGCTTGTGAGGCGGCACGGAGGCTCAGCCGAAGGCATTTGTCATTTTCGTAAATGATGGAAGTCGGGTTTTCTGTTTTCTTCGGACTGGAAAGGGCAGTGCCGAAGTCCATTGATCTCGCCGCAAAGGAATGTGCCATCTCCGAGCGTACGAAAGAAGCCGTTTTCACGGCCGGGGCGAGAGGCTGGCGGCTCTTTGTCCAGGATGAGCGGGTCGCCTTTGCCGAGGAGGGCACCTTCATTCTGGAGGAAGCAAGTCAATAAGGTCGTCGATTGACCCAGAAGGTGGCTTGGTATCCTTGTCCCGTAGGGCGAAGCCAAAGCCAGTCTTGAGGCCTCGGTTGATGACGGGGGCGTCAGCCGATTGAGAGGGCTTTTATAGGAAACAGTCTGGTACCGTTTCTTCTACCGTCTTTAGTAATGCCGCCAGCGTCAGAGTCGGGTTGTCAGTCGAGTCGTCCGGGAAGTGGATTCGTCTGTCTGCCAGAGGTGGATTGGCGGCCAAAGGGTCTGGTGGGGGGGGGGGGATTGAGGCTTAATGGCGCGTCGACAACTTGGTCATTAGCGCCAACCTCAGTCACAGTGCAGTGGTCCGGGTTGCCACTGCACCACACATTAGAGATAGTATTCAAACCCCTAATCTAAATCTTGTCATACATCTGTACCTCCACGGGTCTGGTAGCAGAGAGCCCTTAGGTCTGGGAGGCGTGGTGGTCTTTCTTTTATTGAAAGCACCAGGAGGAAAAGTAGCGACGCGCTTGTGATCCAGTCTTGAGTGGGGGCGTGACGGGCAGAGGACGTACACGATGGTGGAGGCATCGGGTTGTCTTGCATCTTTCGGACGGTATCATGGACTATGTTTTGGACTTCACTGCAGGTTATACTCTAGCCCTTCCGGGAAGAGGGGGGGGGGGATTGAGGCTTAATGGCGCGTCGACAACTTGGAAGAGTCCGGGAAGAGTTGGACGAGAGACCCAAAGGAGGGTTACGGGCGGGAGAGTGGGAGGCCGACGTAGCTTGGCGGATATTTCGTTTTGCTTCACGATAACTGTCTTTCGCACGTTGAAAGTCATGGCGGAGGGCTGAATGACCAAGGGCGCAGCAGGTGAGGTGCGTTGTCCAGCTTGGAGAGAATCTAAAAGGACGTTTCCATCTGTGAGAGGAGCTTCAATGAACGTCGCGGGAAGAATTTGTCCGTAGCCGGCTAGGTCAAGTGCGGAGACCCAGCGGTTGCCGAACGTGAAAGAAGCATGAGCACGAGGGGCGAGCAGCTGACGAAGTGAGAGCGTCGAAAGCGGCGGCTATCTTCGAGATGAATCCCAATTCCGTACGAAAGGCGGGGAACCACGGAGCGAGGTGGCGTGGAGACACCTGTGGAGGAAAACGAATGCAGAAAGCGACCGCGCTCTCGCTTTTATAAGGGAGGACTGCGACGCACATGCGCAGTAGGGATATGCAAGCAGGCGCCTGCGCACCTGAAGAAACCTCCAGGGGAACATCACATTCGGGGAATGTAATGCAAAAATTATCAGGTTAATATGTTTTGGCAATAACGAAACACTATTTTATTTTCCCCATGGCCGAGAGGCTCCCTTGGAAGCCCTTTTTCGGCCTGTGGCCCAATGAGCACACACAGCACTGCCCTTAATCCGACCCTGCATGCAGTCAATGGTTGAAAATCAATAAAACAAAACAAAAAAAAACGAACAAAAAAACAAGATAGTTGAGAACGTTGTTAAATTTTTCCAGTGATAGTGACACATGTCAAGAGACCCAAAAGAATATTATCCACACACTGAAAGCCAGCGAACAAAAGTCTAAAATCGCAGCTTAATCTTAAAACTATCAATAAAACAAACACACACAAAAAAAAGGTGTTTTAAGAAAATTGATAAATTTTTACTAAGGTTCAGTGAAGCATGTCAAGAGACCCAAAACATTACCTATACACTGAAAGCCAGTAAATGAAAGGCTCAAAACGGGAAGGGGGGGAGGATTGAGGCTTAATGGCGCGTCGACAACTTGGTCATTAGCGCCAACCTCAGTCACAGTGCAGTGGTCCGGGTTGCCACTGCACCCCACATTACAGAGATGTTATTCAAACCCCTAACCTAAATCTTGTCATACATCTGTACCTCCTGCAAAAATTGAAAAACACCGGACAGGAGGACAGACTTATCACCCAATTGACGCGCAATATCATGAGGAAGATGGAAACGACGACGAACACCATCAAGATGGTGACAATCAACAAGGAAGTGCCGGACCGTAAGTGGCCGTCGACACCAAGAACATTCAGGAGGGTCAACCCCCCGCAAAAGGAAACAGTAAGTCGAGTGTGACCAATGCGCAAACGGGCCAACACCACCTCCTCACGGCGACTGCGGCGACACGCCGAGTGCCATTCCTCAACAGTGCCTTTAATAGCACGTAACTTATTACCGACTTGACTGTCCCACAAGGCTTGCCAAAAAGCGTGTAACCTCAGACGCAGAGTTGGGAAGGCGTCTGAGGGAACAAGGCTGAGATCCCTACCGAAAGGGCCAGAAAGGGCCCCTTTCGCAGCAGAATCAGCTTGCTCATTCCCTGCTATCCCAACATGGCCCGGGATCCAGCAGAAAAGCACGGTTTTCCGCTGGCCAGGCAAGCGGGAAAGCAAGGCTTGGACACGTTGTGTCAAGGGGTTCCGAGGATTGTAATTCGCCAAGGACTCCAGGGCACTCATGGAATCGCTGAAGACAATGAAATGGGTGCCCAGAAGGCCAAGGATCCATTCCACCGCCAAACCGAGAGCCAAAAGCTCTGCAGAAAACACAGAATAGCCCGATGGAAGGCGATGGGCAACCGTTACACCCTTACACACACAAGCACACGCCAACGTCTGACTTCGACCCATTAGTAAACAGCCGCTGATAACCGGCGTACTGAGAACACAGCCGCCGGAACTCCTGCAAGTACCTTGCTGGTAGGTGGAACCCTTCGGGAGGGACGCCAGAGCAAAAATGAAAATGCCACTTGGGACAAGCCAAGGGGCCACTGGCATCTCCCCAAGCCTCAAGACACAGGGCATTTCAAAGGATATCTCCTGACAGGACTGCTGGAGCCTATCGCAGAAATCACCCTTAGCCACCCTGCGTCTACCGACTCGCAAGTCTGGCCGAAAAACCATAGACCAAGCAGGACTGGATTGCACAGCACGCAAACCATACTGAATGGCAAGCTTCCGCCGACGAACGGCCAAAGGTGGCTCCGAGGCCTCAGCATAGAGGCTGACCACTGGAGAAGTTCGAAATGCCCCAGTCGCCACACGCAGGCCACTGTGATGCACAGTGTCCAACATCTGGATAGTCGAGTCACTAGCCGAATCATACACCATGCACGCATAATCAAGTTTTCTGCGGACAAGGGCTCGGTAGATGCGCAACATGGCAGCGCGATCGGCACCCCATGAAGTGCCCGACAGAACCCGCAAGATGTTAAGTGCCCGCAAAGACTTGTCTTTAAGTTGGCGCAAGTGTGGAATCCAGGATAACCGGGAATCGAACACTAGACCCAGGACAAGTGCCTGCGGGACAACAGGAATTTGTGCCTGTTCCAAGTACAGGCAAGGATCTGGGTGCAGTGTTCGTTGGCGGCAAAAGTGGACGCACACAGTCTTGTCCGGAGAAAACCGGAAACCATTACTGATCGTCCAGATCTGGACTTTGTTAACTGCCAGCTGTAGCTGCCGCTCGCAGGTCTGCATGCGAGCCGCCCGAAAGCGCAGGCCAAAGTCATCGACAAACAAAGACTGGAGAACAGCAGCTTGCCGAGCAATGGGGTTGATCCCAATAGCAAACAAGATGACACTAAGAACATCTCCTTGAGGCACACCATTCTCCAAGACAAACGGGCGGGAAAGAGTCGCCCCGACACGAACGCGAAAAGAACGGCCGGAGAGGTAAGCGGAAAGGAACAGTGGCATCCGTCCCCTCAAGCCACAGTCATAGAGATTACGGAGAATCCCATAACGCCAGGTCGTATCATAAGCCTTCTACAAGTCAAAGAAAACTTGAACCAGCTGTTGACGCAGGCGAAAAGCCTCCCTCACATCTGATTCAAGGGCATCCGAAACCGTCGAAAGCCACACTGGGACGCAGATAAGAATCCCTGTGATTCCAACACCCAGACCAACCGCTCACTGACCATCCGTTCCATAAGTTTACAGACACAGCTAGTCAGAGCGATTGGGCGATAACTGGAAGGAGAAGCAGGGTCTTTGCCCGGTTTCACAATCGGAATGACCACCGCTGCCCTCCACACAGCTGGAATAGAGCCCTCCGCCCACACACGGTTGAACATTTCCAGCAAGAACTGCTGGGGGGGGGGGGGATTGAGGCTTAATGGCACGTCGACAACTTGGTCATTAGCGCCAACCTCAGTCACAGTGCAGTGGTCCGGGTTGCCACTGCACCACACATTACAGAGATGTTATTCAAACCCCTAATCTAAATCTTGTCATACATCTGTACCTCCTGCAAAAATTGAAAAACACCGGACAGGAGGACAGACTATCGCCCAACTGACGCGCAATGTCATGCGGAAGATGGAACCGACGACGAACACCATCAAGATGGCGACAATCAACAAGTAAGTGCCGGACCGTAAGTGGCCGTCGACACCAAGAACATTCAGGAGGGTCAACCCCCCGCAAAAGGAAACGGTGAGTAAGTCGGGTGTGACCAATTCGCAAACGGGCCAACATAACCTCCTCACGGCAACTGCGGCGACACGCCGAGTGCCACTCCTCGACAGTGCCTTTAATGGCCCGTAACTTATTACCGTCCTGTCTGTCCCACAAGGTTTGCCAAAAAGCGTGCAACCTCAGACGCAGAACTGCTGGGAGGCAAGAGGCAGATATTTCAACAGCTGATAATGAACATCATCAGGGCCTGGGGTGGAGTCATGCGACTTGGACAAAGCTGAACAAATTCCTGCCTGGTGAACGGCAAATTGTACTGCTCCAGCCCGTCGGAGCGAAAGTCAAGAGAGCGAGCCTCATCCCTACGCTTAATCCCGAGGAAACCAGGATCATAATGATCATCACTCGAGACCCGCGCAAAAGCAGACGTAAGACAATCGGCGATATCCGGCACAGATGAAACCATGGCGTTCGCCACCCTCAGCTGCGATACCGGGAAAGGCACGGTCCTCCCCGAGATCTAGCGCACCTTCCTCCACACCTGCTAAGAAGGCGTGGAGCGCGTGATCGAAGAAACATAAGCCGACCACGAAGCACGACTAGCCTCACAGATGACAACCCTGGCATGGGCACAACAGCGGTTAAAGGCAAAAAAATGGTCAGTAGTTGGGCTAACCGTAAATGCACGCAACGCTCGCCTGCGGGCGCGAATGTGGGGGGGGGGGGG
>JAHWFP010037436.1:7405-26147 GCA_023313725.1 Lithobius niger
ATCCCCCCCCCCCCCTCCACGCACGCCAGTCTTACACGCAATTCAGCGACATTTAAGGCTAAACTAACGCTGCTATACTACTGAGCACAGACTTATTCATTCTAACAGACTTATTCATTCTAGAGTTGCGCTTTTCAAATCGTGTTTTTTTTTAACACCAAAAATTGTCCGTCCATACGACATACCTTTGCTAGATGTACTTTTTCCATGCTTCAATACTGTACTCCCACAAAACGAAGTTTATGGAGATTATTTCCCTGTAATTCATAACAGTTGGCGCTGTTTATTTCTCCCGGCCGCCTACCATAAGTACAACGCAGTTTCGCCTCCAAACCCAAACGATCCCGAAGTTTTTCTCGGAAAGTCTAGCCTCTAACCGACCCTCGACCCGTATTTCGCCGTCATTTTTCAACATTGCCACTGCAATTTTAGGCTAAAATTTTCGAAAATAACACGTGTAACGCTGACGTCACAACACTGTATGTACTATGGACGACGGTTTCGCATTGACAGACCTCGTTGGAGGGTACCACTTTGTTTTTTCTCATTACAAAATCTGTGAAATCCCAAGTGTTTTAATATTTTACACTGCAACTGTCCCACCGACATACTTGAATTTCGTCGGATCAGAATTGAACAAATGTATCTGGTGTTTGAGGAGATATCGCTGACGTAAACCGGCTACCCCCGTTTTTTGGCCACAACCGCATTAATTCGACGTGTGACAGGTCGAATTACAAACGGGGGGGGGGGGGGGGGAATGTTTTTTTTAGTTCTTCAAACACCATGCAAAACGGTCGGCCCGGCTGTGTTGAAGTGGCGGCCATGTTCTGGGCTACAGAGTAACACGAAAAGTTGACTTCGGGAAAGCAGAACGTAATGTTCCAAACTAGGCAGCCTTGTTCGCGTTGCCGGTGTTTCTTCAGTTAAGGTGGGAAAGAGTTTGGCTGCGGTTTCTGATGTTATGTGTTTAGCCGCAGCGAGCGCGATAGCGCGAGCGAGGCACATAATTTGGAAAGAAATGAGGTAGGACAATAATTTCCGTTTCTTTCATTGCGATGGAAATCAGGTTTTCCTGCTATACTGTCGTTTTACGTGTTTTCAATATTTATTTTTCACGACTTAAAACACATTTCCCCCAGATTTTTAAATTTGAAATGACAAGAGGATGAAGATCTGAGTCGGTTAGTAAAAAAATTAAGTGATTTGGAGTGGTTCGGTTAAACTCCGTAACCCAGTTTATTCCCTATAGTATATACGGACTATCACTGTTGGCCATATTAGAGTTTTCAAATTCCAAATTACTTTCTGGTAGCAGAGTAGATGACCAATAAACTTGTGTCCTGGTATAGGAAAGGCACCACAAGCATCACTCACTGTACAAAGAATTTAATTTTCGGAAAAAATTACATGTTTTCTTTGGCCACAACGCCTTCAAAAACCACAATAAAAATTATTATTGTGGTTTTTAAATGTGTTGTGGCCAAGGAAAACATGTAAGTTTTTAAGAAAATTAAATTGCGTGTACATTTATGCCTTGTGGTACCTAGCCTATCAGGAGGCAACTTTATCGTTCATAAAGTTTTCAACTTGAACTCATAAGAAGTGAGTTTTATTTCTACAATGGACTGAAATCATTATTTGTCAACCACGTGAATTGTACTTATTATTTTGCAGCTACAAAACTTTGATGTCACATCATGAAATGAAAGATATTTACAACTTATGTAACGAATGATGAGAACAACTTCACGATATAAGCACCAAGTGCAATAGTGTAATTGCCCATATGTGGCAGACAGGAAATATTCATTATTAGGGGATTTACATGTCAAGTACGGCAACATTGGGGAGCGATACACGGAAATACAAACAATTCCCTAAAAAAGATTAGTACAACACAGGGTTGCAACAGCAGCGAAAAAAAGCATATAACACACTACCGTAATATTCTATACTACATCAACGAATACAGCTAAGGTGACAACCCATATTGGAAGTGAAATATAACCATTTCCCTTTTACGGTTCTGTATGACATTGGGGAACTCAATGTCCTACTTTCCCGCGCTGCCAAAAACCATACAGTAAGTCCATAAATTATGCCCCACTTTCCAGTTCTTAAACTTTAGCTAAAATGACACTTCTCTATTAACGATTAGGATATGATTAACACTTAGGTCACTGCTTCTAAAATATCTTCATGGCCATCACCCTCCAACGAGCTTGTTCCAAAACACCAGAGTCAATGGTTAATGTTATGCAAATGACGCTTAAAAATTCGTTGTTTGACTTGAAATTCAAATCGGAACTCGGGAGGGGGAAAGTCGGCACTGCATTATTCACGAAGTTTGTAGAAGGGTGTCTGGATTTAGAGAGTAAAAAAAAAAAAAATGAACTTGAGAGGAAAGGATAAGAGGAACAGATGCAGTTTTGTGGCCGATATTCTTACAGAATGGCCGACTAAAATAACCGATTCGGCGGCAAGTTCACCCATGAATGTCGGAACTGCAAAAAGAACCAGGAAGGTTCTGCCTCACCTCTGCGGGTGGGATAAGAAGGAGGTTTCTTGCTACACGCTGCAAGGTGTGTGGCTTAAAGGTACTGAATAATTCTGGGCGCAAATGTTTGAACTCTTTCAGGCTGTTTGAATTACTCTTAAGGATGTGTGATTTAAAAACTGAAAACAATGATGTAATAGTACGATGATTTTCACCATCTGAAGTACTAAACTGAACATAGTCGGGCAACACTGAGGGGCACGAGCCAAGAATGGGGGAAGGATGAGGCTTAAAGCGCGTCGACAGCTAGGTCATCATCGCCAACACAGTGCAATGGTCCGGATGGTCAAGGAGAACTCAAAACAGCTGTAATATCACTGCCTTTGTAGCTTCCAAATGTCTGCACAAAACTACTAAATATAAACATACTTCAAATTTTACGTTCGTTCCAGTGAAATTGAAAAAGTAGTTTAAAGCAGCAAAGAACACCAAAGTATGAATGCCGTTTGAATTCCTTACGGCTGTTGTCTCTCAATGTCGCAAGAAGATGCTAACTATTAGGTACAATATGAAAACAAGTGTTTAAAAACAAAAAACTTGTTCTGGGCAAACCTACAAAGATGTTTTCTCTCGTTTTTAGATGACAAGCCTACAAATGCGTGTTAAAAACATTGTGTTGGCTGAGAAATAACCGTTCACACCACGCACGTTTTTATAGTGTTACGGAAGTGAAATGTGTTTAATATAAAACAGTAGCCTATAGAGCAGTGACACGGCGTAGTATTATTGTGTATAACTCTATGGTGGAGCCAGTTACTGGGTTAGCTGTAAGATGCACTGGTGGGAAAAAGGAAGGTCGTATTACTGAAGCCAATGCTATTAGACTGAATTTCTTAAGCCTATAACGCATGATTTTTGTTGTTGGAGAAAACAACGTTCTTTTAAGCCTAAGAAATCCGCGCTCAAAGCACTGTCTTGACTAGAAGTGCCTTTTTTTTCCCTTACATTTTAATCTAGTGCACCTTGTAGCTATGCCTAGCAAATTGTATCTCGTATAGCCAAAATGACGTCACATGACGCTGCTCTATAGCGTTTAATCTGCAACACTTTACAAACATATGTACTAAAAAAAAAAATGATGCTCTGAAAGTACTTAAAAATAATAAAACGTTTGTATTTGGTTATAACACGCGTGTCCAACTGTATTACCTCTTAAACGTAACATACGTGTTTTAAATGCGCGTTTATAAAGTGCTGCATATATATTTTTTAAAGTAATTTCTTGGAACCTTAAGTCAACCGAAGCAATTTAATGCTTGTATAGCTGAACCGGCTCAATTTAGAACATTACCAGCCTTTTTTTTTAGAGAAGAAATATCTGGTAAAGGGAAGGGCAAACCCGTGGATTTGAACCGGGAAACCTCCGACCATCGTAGGGGCCGAAAGATTGTCCAGAATATGCCAGAATAAGTTCCCCTAGCTCCTGAAAGAGCATGGTATCCTCTCACGTTACCCTGGCCGCCAGACTTGACGGGGACTTTGCCAAGATCCCCTTACCAGGGGTTCGACAGTATTAAAGCTAGTACTTTTCAGTACACATCTTTAATAACGTCTACAACTCCAAAAATTCCTAATGTTTTGAATGGGAGGGGGGGGGGGGCGTATTGAAGCCTCATGGTGCGTCGAAAGAATATATTTTAATGGTATCTTATCAGACAATGCTTTGTAAAATGCTTTTATGTTTTTTTCCAGCAAAAAAGTCTGTAACGTTTTCTAGGAAAAAGGGTTGAATTCAAAACACTTGTCTATACAGTGCGCGAATAAAAGAATAAAGGGGAAGGGGGGGTGATTGAGGCCTAACAGAGCGTCGACAGCTAAGTCATTAGTGCCAGCCTACCTCAGACACAGTGCTAATAAATTGGGGGGGGGGGAATGAGGCTTAATTGCGCGTCGACAGCAAGGTCATTACCGCCAACCTCAGTCACAGTGCAGTGGTCCGGGTTGCCACTGCGCCACAGATTACAGAGGTGTTGAACAAACCCCAAATCTAGATCCGAATAAAATGGTCCGGACTAAAACTAAGATTCCGTCATCAGGATATTCCTATTACAACAATACCCACTTCTTATAAAAGAAAACTTCCACGCCTAACATTTCAACTGTTGATTTAATAACTTACACATCTCGAACAAACGTCTCGAACAAACGTCTCTTTCTCACTGTGGGAAAGGCGTTGGGAAATAAATAAAAGCAATTCATAACGAGTTATTCTTCACAGTGCGCAACGGAGCAACGAAGAATGCACGTTATACGCGTGTATACTTAGTAGCCGCCCAGGTGTTCTAAAAAACGCATTTAGATATATGTCGGGTTTTGACGCGAAGAAAAAAACAACAACAACGTTATTTACACGCCTGAATGTTCACGAAGAAGAACTCTTCGCGTATGATGAGGTTTTGTTAATATCCGAAAACAAATGGTGCATAAAACCACACTTTACAATCTCGCAATGTATTCCCATTCTTAAGAAAAGAAAATTTGCTAGCGGAAAAGCGGTTTGCCTTTGCTCCAAACACCCCGCGCTGCACAACACGGTCCATCGTTACAGCAAGCTTACCTCCCGCTCGTAACATTTGCAGCACTGCCAACGTCAAACTACCGACCGTATAGGCGTCGTTAGTGCTCTTGTAATGCCTGCAACAGCACGCGCACAAATTTTACCTTAAATAGATTCCAGAAAATGGCGTCATAAATTTAAGTAATCTCAATCATGGCAACGCTTTGTTGCCTCCAACGCACCCCTCCCTCCCTCCCACATCGTAAGGTTGGCATTTTTCTTCTTTTAGGCCTACTTCTGTGGCCTCATTATCCCCCTTGTATCACCTTCATTATCTTGATTGCATGTCACGTGATTAGGCTCTCCTGTCAACCCCCTAATTCCCCTCTACATCCACTTTGAAGCCCCCTTCCGAATTGCAAAGTGGATTTCGTTTCCCAATCCCCCTCCCCCCAACCCCCACCTTCACCGGCGAATTATGTGTATCTTTGAATTCCGAGCAACATTGACATGTAAACCTCATCCTCATTCACACATTCAATGGTTGTAAGACTCCAAAGAAAAAATAAAAATTATACCACCATTCTGGTTGGCGAGGTTGTGTTTTTGGGGGAATCGTTTTGCTTTGCAAGCTTTTGGCTTCGTCCAAACGGGGGTGGTTGGGGGGGGGGGGGGGGGAGCGAAAATACGACACGAACGCCGAACGCGCCACAAGCGCGGGTGTGGAAGTTCATTTGGGAACTCGAGTTTTATGCGTCGCTGCGCCTGCTGATAAGAGAAGGCAAGCGGCGACGACCAAAGTGATAGTTGGCTGCGAAAAATCCTTGCTAATCTGACAAAATTAATAAAATATCGTTCAATAATCGATATAAGAGTCCAACGTGGGGGCGCGAGGGGGGAAAGAGGAGTGGCACTTCCGATTCGACGCGAAGACACGTTCCCGCATTTGCACTTCCTGGAGGTGAGGGGGAAAAGAAGAAGGACGCGAACGAACCGGGGGTTGGAGGGTGGCATAGGTTGCATTTTTAAAGCCATCCAATTTTCGTTTTACCTACAAGCTTTGTTAGTTGCCTGGTGGCCGTGCGTCACCGGAACGAACCTTAAAGCGGTGCTATCGGAAGACCAGAAGATGACTTCGACGCTAATTCATGTGAGCGAACAGAAGTCTTGCAGATACTCCAACTCCGAAGTTAGGTACCTAAGTAGGCCTAGTCTTTGATCAGCATTTAAGGCGGACGCAACATATTGACCATACTTTGTAAAGAAACTAAGAATGGTCTTGCACAAATGTTATTACTTATGTAAAATTACTGTACGCAAAACCATGGTCGACGTATTGGTGAACATGTACTGCAGTATGTCATCTCATGCTGGGGAGGCATGAGTTTCACGAATTTACAACCTCTGCTCAAAATGCAAAAACCGATTCTTAAAACTCTGTCTTTTCGGAAAATCAAGTCGCCATCAATGCCACTTTTCCTCGAATTAAATGCTCTCCCAATGAGGTCTGTTTGTATTTGTGTTTTCTGTTATCATAATACAAGGCATCATTCATTATCTCATCCACTTGCTATACTTTGTTCCACATTGTGTTTTCAGAAAAGTGACTGTACGGCGCCACGTTTTCTTCCACTACGAGTACAAAAAATCCGCGAACATCCCACTCGTAAACTCTAACAGATTAAACTTTGTAGAGTCTCCAAGTGTGATATCTACATGTTTTTGCACTCTTAGCGCAAGGAAACGAGTCGTCATTCAGTCAGTCTTCTGAAAACATAATGTGGAACAAACTATAGCCGTCATTTTACACGTGCTATGAGGGATGGTAAGATGATTGCACCAAAGACTATAGAGAGGCTGCTCATAAATATTTTACGCAGATTGCCCCAAAAATCTAAAAGCAACTACCACCAGCGTTCCAAAGGTCCCAACCCCAAGCAGCTGTCTCTTATTGTTTAGGAATTACAAGGGAAATTTTTTAATTTTACGGGGGGGATTTGGCACAGCTACACTGGCAGCCTTTCCCTGGTTGAATGTTATCACTGGGCCAAACAGCCAAACAGCAAAGAAAGCGGAGCCCGCTCCATTATGTCGACAGTGTAAGTGACGACAGCCCTAGTAAATATTTTACACAGATTGCCCCAAAAATATAAGCAACTACCACATGATGTAAGAAAGAGTGTTAATGAGCATAGACTTGGCAAAGATCTCCGATCATGGCTGCTTGGTATTGACGAAGTGGAAAGTCTTACCAAAGACCTGAAATAGATGCCTTCATTAAAATAATTTTTGTATTATCAGAAAAGTTTCTCATTGCCGAGGGTCCCCCCCCCCCTTTTTTCCCAGCTGCCCTGCGCACGAGTGTTTCACTCAAGCGCAGGACTTTTGTTGTTCCCAATGGTTTTTCTATATTTTACCTGTATATTTGTAAATTTGTATACTCACGTATTTTAAAATTTATTCAGATTGCATGTTAGTATCTCCCTGACAGCTACCACATCTTTGCATAATTTGTATTCACCGTGCAAACAATACACTTCACTTCACTTCACGTAGATTAAAAAAAAATGTCTACTGACGATAAGTAAGGTAACTTCAACTTGCGAGTGGCATGTGATACAACCTTATTGCAGTGACCACAGTCACCAACAGTAAAGGCCGGATCAGCTTTGCCTTCCACAATGCTCCGCTAGAAGGCGCGACAAATACCGATGCGACAAGTTTGCCAAGTGGCGCCATCGGTTGACAGAATTTGGAACCCTTGTCGGTTAGTTTGATATTTCGCTGATTGGTGTAGAGATGGCAGCACCTAGCAAACTTGCGCTTCCTTCTATGTCAATGGTTGATTTTACGCGCCTAATTCGACTTGATCTGATCCGGCCTCTACTGTAGGTGGCTGCGCTGTGACCCAACATATTTCTTGATAGTTCGACTTAAAATTCGCTTTAATCTGCTAAAAAAACATACATTACTGGACAGGATGGTCATAAAGTCTTTACCTGATTAAAAAAATATATTAAACAAAAACTATGCCAGATACAAACATGCGGCTTTCTGCAAAACGAAGCTTAACTCATATAGTTTTTCCCCACTAGGTTCGGTTGGCACTACAATTGCCAGTTGGTCAGGTTGGTGCTGCAATCGCCAAAAAAACAAAAATGGCGTCATTACTGGAGAAATCTCACTGCATGCTGTGGGTTTACAAAAACGACCAGCAATTTATGGAGCCTACAATCAAGGAAGACGTGTACCTTGATATGCTTAGAACAAACCTCTTGCTGAATAAACCCTTTGTTGCACAACTGTTGCAACAATGTCAGTCATGGATTGTTTCAACAAGACGGTGCGCCGCCGCACTGGGGATTATGAGTTTCCGGATTCCTATAGGAAACCTCCACTGCTGATGGATTGGGAGGGATGGTCCGACAGCATGGTCACCCAGATCCCTGAATATTACCCCTTTGACTATTTCTTGTGGCAGTATGTACAAAACGCCCGTTGCTAACATTGAAACACTAAAGGATAGGATATGAGCTGCTATAGCGACAGGTACTGAAGTGATGTTTGCCAATACATGGAGTCTTGATGTACGCCAGGCCACAAGCGGAGTACATGTTTAAGTCTACTAACCGTGTGGGAAAAAAATTTATAAGTTGAGCTTCGTTTTGCAGAAAACCGTTTGTTTTTACCTAGCATAGTTTGTGTTTAATATATTTTTGTAATCAGGTAAAGACTTAATGACCACCCTCTGTATAATGGTTAATGATTTTGATTGAATTGTAATGGTTTTTATGGTTTTAACCATGTAACGGCTTACTTGTATGGCAATACGTAACTAACGGAGGCAGTACTCCGTGGCTCACCTCGACGATAACACAGCTGTTGTGTCCGCTAACCACCGGGCACACAGCTGGGTACCGAGCTAGTCCTACTCTTAAAACAGTTGGAACCAGACCGCGACTGTTAGCCAGTCACGTGACGTAAAGTCGTAGACGAGAACCATTCAACGTTTTAGAACAGTACAAATTTGACAAACCATGTATTTTAACCCCAACCAATTTATCGCACATTTCGATTTTTTTCCACTAACATTTCTTTGATTACTTAACTCGGGCACCACGACCACCAAAGGTTAATCAAATGATTTAACCTAAAACAATAGTTAAACTGTCTTTTCATTTCCTATTCTCCTCAGTATTAACTGAAACTACTGTGTTAAATCTATTTCTAGTTACAAAGGTTAAAACGCAAAGGCTAATAGCTTCGAATTCTTGTGACTTTTCAGCCGCTTCTGTGCCCAATCTTTTCGTTTTCTTTGTAGTTCTTTAACGGAGCGTCTTTTGACACACTCTTGTTGGTCTAAACTGTGCCAGAACCTTGACCTTATCAAACATAGAAACCAGATTCAACAGAGGAGACGATTCAAACCCAAAATTCTAAGTGGATTTGACCTTTTCGACCCCCCACTTTGTTGTCGTGGCATTACTCAAAAAAAAAAAAAAAAATCATAGGACACAGTTTGAAATTGCAACCGGTCACTGTAGAAACTAACCTCATACAGGGCACATTTTAGCAGCAGATCATTCAAATGTGGAGACTCCGGTTGTGTCCGGATTCAAATGTGTCCGGTTGACTCTCGGAAAGCCAAGTTCAGCAGTATTTCATAAACTCGATAAGAGTTAAGGCACCTTCTCTGACATTAGATCTGTTTGTGCCGTCGATTTTATTCAGTTGAAATGAAACACAAACTCACTTGATAATCATAATATTCAAAAATATTAAATAAAGCCAAAAAGCTTGACTTTTTCTCCACCTCCCCCATCTTTGTGCACGGTTTCGAGCCTTTTTTTTTTGACAAACCGTAGCCAGGGTTTTGCTTGGTGAACATGGGTGTTGTGCGTATACCTGCAAAAATTAATTCGCTGTCTATTTTCATTTGCTAATAATGGTCTTGGTTTGAGTGGGAAACGTTGTGTTATTGGGTTTATTGACTTGCACTTTTTGGCTTTAGTATTGTTACGTACGGGCGCAAATAACCTATCTGTTGCAGCACCCTTTCTTCTCTATTACTCCCCTTCGACACGAACGTGCCATCACCTACACCCAACGCCTTCATTGAACCCCGTATTCCTTCAACTTGAAGCAGGCAGCAGAAATCATTGGGTGTAGCATTAGCTAAAACTACAGTGGCCAGGAGATTGGGTGGTGGTAACAGCAAGGCAGAGGGTGGTGGGAGAGGGATACTGGGCGTGGATCCTCCACGAGACGGTATGGGTTCTGGGAGTGGCACAGCTGCGTCGAAACACACAACGAGGAAACAGGCTGGGGGTGATACCCGCGGTCATGACGCCCCTCCGCCCGGGATTGATCTTCACGCTGGCCACCAAGACAACGTGGACACTTGGGTCGGGGCAAGGGCACGTCAGCGATAATTAAAAGGCACCTTCCCTGACATTAGACGAAGAGCCATCAGATAGGGTTGGCCACAATATTTATTTGGTTGGAAGGATGCGATGACGGCCTGTATTACACGAAGCAACAGAGTGGAGGAAGCGGGCTGGGTTTAATCTCCAAGCCGAAGAACAACTCGGCAAAGGGATAAGGCGAAAAGAAGGGAAATAACGATCGTTTAAGACAAGGGAGGATTAAAACTATCGGTATGTCTTGACCAAAGTAAAGCTAAACGGCTTAACGTCAGAAAGCAGTATCGTTTTGGCAGTTGGAACAGCCCCACTGTCACTGATTTATAACTTTTGGCCGATGTAGAGTCCATGACTGTGCTGACATCGTTGGAGTATACTAAAGAGTACCCGTCAATCTGAAACGAATCGTTTGGCGTTGTATTGAATGTTTCGTAATCATAAGAATGCTAATGAATTAAAAAAACCTCAGTACCTCCGACCTTTCTTTGTTTTTAGCGGATAGACCTTTCGAGAAACAAAGACATGGTACATGCATCTATGTTGGCTTTAGTGTATGATTCAGTTTTGCAACATTAGTTCAAACGTATGTACCAATACAGTCATTGCCAGTACAGTCGTTGCCAATACAAGTCATTTTTTTCTTTTTTTTCTTTCGTGCGAGATGATTTTGAGACATTAACTCTAACCTGTGTAAATGTTGCATACGCTATTTTCAACGGGTCCCACGACATACCGGAAGGATTTATGTTCCTTTAAAGGACCGAAAGTATGAAGCGGAAGTGGCCCACAAGTGGCTGGATATGGCTGACAAATGAGTCCATCATCCATGAAACGGTACCAGATACAGACAAACAGTTTTCACTATTACATTCAGCGTCCATAATTTTGTTAAGCTTAATAAAAAAAATACCGGAAGTATGAAGCGGAAGTGACCCACACGTGGCCGGAAGTGGCCGACAAGCTAGCCCACCATGTACGAAATGGTACCAGATATAGACAAACAATTTTCACCATTACATTCAGCGTCCAAAAATTAGTTGAAATGGATAAAAAAAAACCGGAAGTATGTAGCGGAAGTGGTCCGCAAGTGGACAGAACACCGATTGCGACTGTAGTCGCTTTCCTCGATTGTTTGGCATTGTTCTTCACATCTTATTTCTCTTATAAAATTTATAGTTTTGGTGTTCAAGCATTGCAATCGTTAACCCATCAATACTTTAAATTACAATGGAACTACAGTTTATAGTTAACAGGAAGATACCAATATACATCCTACGCTTCTGTCCCTCTGCAGTGGGCTAAGGTCAAAAGTCCAACGGAAGCTATTCTTGGAAAAGTCTAATGTCCATCTTCATTAGTGCACAGTCGTGACAACGGAAAGCCGACATTGTGTTGGTTGGTGGTTGAATTAATCCAATGCATCTTCTTCGTATGACGTGTGTTAAGTGAATGGACACAATATTCATTATTAAACACGTATTTACTTCGGAGACAGGTAACGCCTGTTACTAATTTGTATTTTGAAGACGAAGGGTTTAGAACAAAAGTTCTTAAGCTCTTTGAATAATGAACAAATGTAAACATGATGTAAGGAATTTGAGAAGCACGATGAAGCAGAGTACGCCGTTATTCATAGGTTAGGAGGTTTAGTGATAGGTATTTAAATTTACATCATTTTCTTCCCCTAAGTGTCAACCCTCCCTAACCTAAGGGGAAGGGACAAACAAGATGTTGACTGCGGTAACAAGTAAGTCTTTAATGAACAAGACACATGCTCAAGTCACCTTTACATGTCACATGACGAGAGGCTGATTGGTTACACAATGATAGCTAATTGGCAGGTACACTTCAGAGAGCAAATCAGATGTAATCAACATAAGCACCAGGCTATACAGTTGAACAGTCGTGTGCGTGCAAGGTGCACGCACACCAAAACTAGACACACCACTTAGCCCCTACTCCAACAGTTTATTTATAACACGAATGTTTCATCCTTCCCTGCTGAAAGTAAAATAATGTCTTTACAGAACTGTTGTATCTTTCGTTTGTTTAATAAGACTGCGCATAAACCAACGCTCATCCTTGTGCATAAAATTACTAGAGTTGATGGTTCATGCAGTTATCAGCATTGAGAGTGATTCTATAAAGGCACTAGAAAAATTTCTTTTAAAAGTAAATAAATCCCAAGAAATATTGTTCAAAGGATTGTAGGTTAAGCTGCAACTTCGAAAGGTTTATTAAAATAGAAAAAAAAAAGCTGCGTAGAATCTTGTTAGAGACTAGAACATTTCACCCTACCTATCACGAAGGTACCATTATATGTTTACGGCTGTGTTGCAAGTTTACCTTTGTTCACTTTTAAACTTTATGTAACAAAGTACCACTAGCTTAGAGTATTGAACTGCTAGAGTTAATGTTCATGAACCTATCATTAAAAAGGGTGATCTACAAAAAATAAAAAGGCTGTTAATTTGTTTCATTCATTTGAACTGACAGCATTGACCCAAAACAAAAAAAACATAACGTTATTAAATTTTCTGGGGTAATAATATTGGAAAAAAAAAGAAGGGTGGGGAATACAATTTTTTTTCATTCACCAAACGTTTTCTAATGAACTGTTTTGTATAAACTAATTAGTTTGGAATTATCTTTGTTACTTGAACTTATTCTTTTCCCTACATCACCGTTCTATTGGCATACGTTTTACCGATTACTCCGAAGTTGTTATTCAAGAAATAGCTACTGTTGTATTAAAAAATAGATACAGGAATTCAGATATGGAACATGCTATGGAAAACAAGCATTAACTGACTTAAGGTATTAAGGAAACTCGGACAATATCCACGATAACTTATATGTTGAAGTAATAGGACTATTTAACTATAAACTATAATTTTAATAAATGCAACCGTTGCATACAGGGTAATTGCACAAAAATAAGAAATTTAGAAATTTATCTTTTAAACCAAATTTCTTACCACCAGACAACTAATTTGTAACTAGAAACGTATGCACATGTTTTTAATTATCTTCCTGTAAGGCAAAATTATAATATATACAAAAAAATTACTAAAATTACGGTTAGGTTCATATAGTTGCTTGGCAACAACGTACAGTAGCAAGAAATAGCAGTAAAATCGGAATTTTATGATTTTCAAATGTTTTTTTTTATCCTACAAAAGTACAAAGTGAAGCAGAGGAGCTTGTCATGCTGCAGGTCTGTCCGTCTTTCTGCATCCAATATTTTCCCCATATGACCTATGACCTATGAATTCTATGACCTATTTGCGGATTTAAGTTACCAACCAATAAAATTGGGCACAGGCGTTTTGCAACTTTTGACTCGCTATTCTAAAAATTAATAAGATATCATTAGTCCGAAATTAAATTAATAATTATTCAGCAAAATTAATCAGAAATCAATTTTTAACTAAAGATATCACACGTAACTTTATCTACCATAAGTTTTGAACGAATTATCTTATTCATTTCAAATTTTCCACACAATTCTAAGCTTTAAATATGATTTAAGTACACAAAGCAATAAAATTGGGCAAAGGCGTTTCGCAACTTTTGACTCGCTATTCTAAAAATTAATAACATATCATTAGTTCGAAATTAAATTAATCATTATTCAGTGATTTTAATAAGAAATTAATCTTTAACTAAAAAATATCTCGCACTTAACTTTATCTACGATAAGTTTTTAATGAAGTACGTACGGTATCTGATTCATTTCCAAGTTTCCACACAAATTCTAAGCTCTAAATGTGATTTTAAGTTCGCACACCAACAAAATTGGTCTAGGCCTAATAATGTGTTTTGGGGATTTTCTCTCTATTTAAAAACCAATAAAATTGGGCAAAGTTGTTTCCGAAATTTTGACTCGCTATACTAAAAATTATTAAGATTTCATTAATTCGAAATTAAATCAATCATTATTCAGCGAAATTAATCTTTAACTAAAAATTCTCACTCGTAATTGTACCTGCAATAAGTTTTGAACAAATTATCTTATTTATTTCCAATTTTCCACACAAATTCTAAGCTCTAAATGTAATTTTACGTTCGCAAACCAATAAAATTGGTCTATTGGGCTTTGGGGCTTTTCACTCTCTAGTTAAAAACCAATAAAATTGGGCAAAGAGGTTTCGAAAATTTTGACTCGCTATACTAAAAATTATTAAGATTTCATTAATCCGAAATTAAGTTAATCATTATTCAGCGAAATTAATATCTAACCTAACCTAATCTGATTCATTTCAAATTTTCCACACAAATTCTAAGCTCTAAAGGTGATTCGCAAACCAATAAAAATGGTCTAATGGGATTTGGATTTTCACTCTGTTTAAAAATTAGTCAGGCATCATTAGTTCGACATTTAGTTCCGTGTTTATTTACGGAAATTAGTGCACAACAAAAGACTTGATATATAAAACTAGAGTATCGCACGTACTTTGAGTAAATGGTTAAGACCATTGATGGAATAATTCAACCACTTCACCAACGATAAGAGACCTTCTCGCATTAGAGGCCTTTTTTTTAATACATACTGTTAATCGCCTGAGGTGCCCTTCAAAATGTGAAACACTCTTCGTCCCGACTTCTGAATGGACGAAGAAGTCTTTACTTCTGCACAAGAAGTCATTCAAGTCTTGTCATCCAGAAAAGCACCCTCGGATAAGTCAATGTTGTTTTAGATCAATGAAAACAGTTCTTTTGTTATTACAGATCCTCAGGCGAAATTAAAACAGCAAGAGCCCATAAGACTGCTGGTCAGAAATCCAGACGTCCAGGTCAAAATCAACTGCCAAAGCGGAACGTACTGACTTTTGTATCAACTGCGTACTGCTTAGGGAATGGCACTCGTGATGCCCGTACATGTTGAATGTTACAATTAACAATGTTCACAAATGCACACTGAAAAAGCAACAAGTGGGGAAATCAAGTACACCAATGTTTACAGTGTAAGTGTAGCAATTAATAAGAGTCAATTATTTCATAGGTTGCATTCCACTAATGGAAATTTTATGTTAATTCAAACAGAATATTCTTACACTGGTTTTCGGATGTTTAAAGCAGCGTTTCTCAACCGGCGAGGGCAGAGCAACTGCAGGGGAGGCGCTAGCTGCAGCCTGCATCACACTATGAAGATCAGTGGTGAACTGTTTTTTTTTTTAACTCTGCATCACAAAAGAAGTTAAATTGTAGGAAGAAAACGAAATTCTCATTTTTAGTTATCTACAGGTGTTTTGTGCAATCTACAGACATTCTTTCCTTCAACTGGTAGGCTATTTGTGCAATCTACAGACATTCTTTCCTTCAACTGGTAGGCTATCATTCATTTTATATACAAAATTTATATACATAAAAAAAAATTTACACAGCAATTGGGAGGGTGGGGTCATCCTTGCGTTATAATAGGAGAAAGACGACGAGGAGACTGTAGAAAAGGTTGGGAACCGCTGGTTTAAAGTAATGTCCTCTCACATATCAAGACTTACATGGATGAAAATGCCTAGTCGTGCTATCACAAATGCTTGACTGAAATGTTAAAGTTAAAGAAAGGAGGAAGGAAATAAAAACAGAGGGAAAAAAAAAAGAAATTTGGAAAAGACTTGGAAACTTGGGAAATACAGGAAAGAGAAATACAAAAAACGAGCATTTCCAAAAAGTTATAATTTGGCTGAAACGGCTCTATACCGAACCAAATGAGAGAAAACTACTGATTAATTAAAAAGGCACCCACTGACGGGGCAATGAATCGCAAGTACATAAATGCAATAACACCTTTAATTTTCGGCCAAATTAAAATCTTCAGGACTTGATCACCTACAAAGAACCACAAAAACCTCAACTCAACTCAACAACCATTCATTAAAATGCACAAAAATCACAAGAACAAGTCATGATACTTACATCTGTGCATTTTAATGGATGGTTGTTGATTTGAGGCATTGTTTTTTGTGGTTTTTTGTAGGTGATCAAGACCTGAAGATTTTAGTTTGGCCGAAAATTAAAGGTGTTATTGCATTTATTGCCCTGTCAGTGTGTGCCTTTTTAATTAACCATCCGAACTTGCAAAACAACGTATTACCAGGAAAACTATTGCTTTTAACGACATATAAAACCCGATTACCATGATGGTTCGAAAGCCTTCAGGCCATAAAGTCTCAGGTTTAGGAGCAGAAACTAGAGCAGAAACTAGAGCAGAAACAATCCTTTGGTTTCGTTTGAATTATTTTTTTTTTGCTTTTCCGAATTTCCGACAAGAAGCTGAGTAGAGGTTTTTCAAGGATGGACTCTGGTACTATACCCCCCCCCCCCACAAAAAAAAAATAAAAATAAATAAATAAACCTAACTTCGGCGGATTTTAACTACTGCTTTTCAAAATAATTGACTCTTTAACAGAAAGTGTTGTTTTATTGTGATTTTTACGCGCCTAAACAGCATAATAGAACTAACTTCAAAATGTCTTTGCAGTGAGAAAGTATAGGACACCACACCAGTGGGCTGTTAACATTCCAGAGGAGTCCACATCATGCACAGACCTTTGCCTTGCCAAGATTAAATAATTAGTCCCAATGCTGGCAGTTGTGTCGCAGACTCGCCCACCAAACAATCGCCTCTTTTGCATTTTAATGTGAGAAAGTACATTCTGAAGCGTGGCAATGGGTGCAACAAGGAAGCAAGCCTCCATGTTCCAGTCTGTGCCGGAACTGCCTGTTTCGTACTGAGCCTCGCCAACGACCCGATCAATACATCTTTGCTGGTTGCCTGTGCGTGCAGCAGCATGCACTATGGAAGGTATCGGTGCAGGAAGAGATGCTGGGGAATCGAGCAACCACGCTAGAGATGGCCAAGCACAGCACAGTAGTAGCACCGGCACGGCAGCTTCCTAGTGAATTCCTTGGAAAATGAATGAAGGAAAACAAGAGCTCCTTTTGCTGCAAGAGTGCATTCGAATCGACAGGGTTGACATTTAGACGATGCACGGGTTCCCCGTTTCGCCACCAACACCTGGTGCCGTCTACACGAAGCACTTACGCCTCGCTTTGGACAGTGTAAAGCGAGAACATTTGCACGAAGAACGAACGACCTGAGTTATACGAGCAATTTGCTGACGTTATTGTCGTTTTGCTTCTCTGCCAGCGAGGGAACCTTTTATGGTGTGAATATTGCAAGAAAGCTCATCCCACCGGCCCCGGAAAATTTTGCGCCACGGTCCCCAGCGTACACTCGGCGAGACGCAATTGCCAGGCATGATTTGCAAATCTTCCGTGCACGGCCATTACGTTAACGGTCCAAAATTAAGTACTTGCACCTGTTCTAGTGGTTGGCCAAATTTAGTGGAACAGCGAAAATAAAAGGAGTGCAAGAGAGGGAAAAAAAAACAACAGCCACAACAGGTGAGAGGAGGCAATTTAACCCACGATTCTGGTAAACCTGCTTCTAATAAGACACCCGAATTGAGGTTGGCATTTCTACCACAAAACAACGGTTTATTGTGCGAGCAAGGCTTCAGGATTCTTACAGCAGCCGCGAGACTGGGAAACTACACGCAGGCTGATCTACTCTCGAATATTTACATCAAGAGCGCGAATTTACAACAACAAGTAAAGCTTTGCTTTGGAATAAAATTATTTTGTGGGTCAGGGAAGAAAACAAAAATGAGCAAATGACAAGATGCGAATCCTCACAAACACAAGAAAACATGCCAGATTTAAATTTTCAACTGCAGTATCAAGGCCGAAATACTGCGGCTGAATTTAAATGATAGGGGTGTGTGGCAGGCAGTGTAAAGGTTAATGAGATTACGTAGTAACAATCAGTAACAAACCTAAAGCATGTTGACGGAAAACTATGGACTATCATACTCTGGGCCCCAACTGAAGCAACACCCAATGCGACAATAAACGGGGCAATATGACAATATGGCTATCTACTACTGGAGCGAGGTGGCCTAATGGTTAGCATGATCGTATCATGCGCCAGAGGTCCCGGGGTCGAGTCTGGCCTCAAACACCCCTTGCATTTTCGGGAAGAGAACGGCCTCGTGGTCATGTCGATTGTGGCATGTAAAAGATCCTAAGCAGTTACGATTGGGCACTGTGGCTTCGGCAGGGAACGCGTCAAACCTACAGCAACCTACTGGACCAGAGCTTATAATAATAATAATAATAATAATAATAATACTAATAATAATATATAGAGACGATGCTCGAGGCATCCACCCACCCAAATTCCCCGGCGGCAGATGT
>JAHWFP010037437.1:0-18825 GCA_023313725.1 Lithobius niger
GGAAAAGAAACCATTCCACTTGCTGAAAATTGTAGCAGCTATCAACAAATCCCCCCAAAATAACCATTTTTTTTCAGGTACAATAAATCCGCTTTCACAGCAATGGTTTGTCTAAAGTACGTTTAAGTTTTTACCACCATTTGTATCCAGTGCCCTTTCCAGATAGCCCAACGACCGACTTCAGATGGTAGCCTTGTGGCCAGTGTAGCGTTATGGGAATAGGGCGCGTTTACGCAAACAACTCGCCTTTGCATTCTCGCTGCTAGAAGCTAGAAGTCGTCTGAAATTTCAACAGGGCGGCGGCTGTTTTAGCTGCATCGACTCGCTACGAAAACAGTTAATAATGTGAGTTCAGAAGCTGCTGGGAAAAATTGTTTCATCGGGAGGAGTTTTTTTGTCTTACTGTCACTGATTAACAGCCTGCAAGTACCTGCTCAAACGATTAGAAATTTGGCTGATCCATGTAGCGTTGTTGCCATGGCAACGCCAACATTGCCATCGCGATTAAATTCTAGCTGCGAAAATGCAAAGGCGGTCGTTGTGTAAACGCGCCCTTATTGTCGGTGCTGTATAAGCGGTTTGAAAGAAATCTCCCGAACAAACAAACAGACAGAGAGTTTCAAAGAAAAGTAACAAACCTCGCTTCGCCAAACTTCCATCGGCAATACCCACGAGTGTTAAAACGGAAAACACATAAAACAGAAATGGACCTCTCGTTTGCATTTACCGGACAGACTGCCCAAAATAAATCGAATTGTTGACGTCCGTGTTCGAAAAATGCTATAGTTTAAAAGGTTATGCTCAAGGAAAGGCACCTGACCGCTTTTAAAACATCAAAGGCTGGCAAGGTTTTCAACTGTTATTATTGTGCTTATAGTATAGGCAGCTTTAGGTGATGCAAGGGGGGTAGCGTTTATCGCTTTTTCGCCCGTCGCCCAGAAGGAAAATGACCGTCAATTAGCTCACCCCCTCCTCTATACGTACAACTACGAGTGGTACAAATGACCAAAGAAAGGGGGGTTGCGTCATAAACCTATATCGTAAAATCTGTCATAAAATAGGGTGTAAAAATCAGTTCAAAAATCCAAGACCTTGAGGTAATTATTCGAAAGAACTGTACTTTTCGTGTGAGCGACTTAATTCACCTACCCGTCAACCCCTCTCGTCGTTATGGTTCAAAAATCAGAACGAAAACCTCCGCAAACGTTTATTTATTTTTAAAAAGAATTATTAAAACATGTTAAAACGCTACTCACCGCCATAGTGACGCCGCCACCACACTGCGACGTCAGAGCTTAGCAAGAAAACCTGATTCCGACCAGAACATTAGTAAAACGGAAATTATTTCTAGCCGGAGAAGTTTTTGGTTGCGGTTTCTGATGTTATATGTTTGGGAAAAAATGGCCATCGTTTTCATGAACAGCGAAGACTCGTACAGTGCTAGGCCTACATTCCTGTATTTTCAAGTATCGACTTGCATTTTTTGTATAGTCCTAAGCAGCAGGGGCGTGCAATGGCCCCCAAGAGGGCAGGGGGCAACTTACCTTTTCCCAGTGGAACTTTTTTTTGATAGTGTTTTGGTCTCTTTTTACCCCTCGTTGCCCCCCTTTTTGGATTTTAACCTTTTCTGCCTTTCTTTGCACCATACTGTCTTAGCCGTTATTGTCGCTCTTTTCCCGTTATTTGGCCCTTTTACATCACCGCTTCAGCAAATGTCGGCCATTTTTTTTTCCAAAAAAGAGCACTTTGCCATGTTTGCCATGGTGGCAGGGGCTAGCGCCCCTCACCCGCCCCTCCCCGTGTGTTCAGGGCTCTGCTAAGCAGGGTTGCTAGAAAAATTTAACTATTTCTGGAATACCCTGGAAACCATATTTCTGGAATACCCTGGAAACATGGTAATAGTGTAGGCTTGGGAGTTTTGCAACCAACTATAGCATCTCCCTTTGATTTAGAAAGATGGATACGGATATGGCCCAGTCTTTTGACTCATTCATCGTTATGAGTTGGTTACCAGAGCATATTATACGGGCAGTTGCATTCATCTGTATTACGTGTACGTCCGATACATTTTAACGTAAGTATTACAATTTTCCTTGGCGAAATTTTTTTTATTCGGGCAACATTGTCAGAATACAGGTGCAACACAATTTTTTGCTGTATTTGTTGCCGTAGAATTCGACAGAGATAGAGAATAGTAACAGTGACGAAACTGACCAAGAGAACGACGTGTTGGATGACTAAAGCTGAGCAATCAGAATTTTAATTCTTTTCCGCTACTATTTCTCGTATTAATACTTTACGTTTTGAGTTTAAGTTTTCTTTAATACATAAAAAAATAAAGTGAATCTAGGTTTCGTTACATGTGCGTAGGGAAGATTGAGGCTTAATGGCGTGTCCACAGCTAGGTCATTAGCGCCAACCCCAGTCACAGTGTAGTGGTCCGAGTTGCCACTCCGCCACACATTACAGAGATGTTAAACAAACCCCAAATCTAGATCTTGCCGAAAAGAAAAAATAGGGTTCAATATTTCCTACTTTTTTCCCAACTTTTCCGAATTATCGAGAAATGGGTGCACGGGTAGCTGCGAGCACTGGGGCGTCAGATTCGATAGGCGTCCTGGTCCCAGCTGTACATCTCTGGCTTTCTACAGTCCCGGGTTCGATCCTGGGACGGGAAGTGTATATGTACGGGTTTTTCTCCGGTTGTTTCCCGCCCGTTGTACGAGGGTTTCCTCCGGGTCCTCCGGTTTCCTCCCTCCTGCGGCAAAAAACAACTGTTTACCGATGGTGGTTCCTTCCACTTAACATCTGCCGCTAGGGCCTTCAAAAAGCTGTATAGCTTACTGGCCGACAACCTCTATTCTATTCTATTCTATATCTGGACATTTCATCCCGTTTTAATTCTCACGAAAGTTTCCATCCCTACGCCTAAGTAAGTGAGTCGTATCAATAATCGTCAGACTGTTAACTCAGCCAACTTTAGCCCAATATTTACCGAATGGACTCTTCAGTCTTTGGTTGCAACTAACATATTATCCCACCTCCTCCTTCTTATCCTTGTGCTACTCGTTCTTCTTTCCAGACGGTTCTTACACCCCCTTCTCCCCCTCCCAACTCTTCCTTCCCACAACCTTCCTAGAGTCATCCACTTTTCCCTGCACAGTCCCAGTGATCGCACGCGCTTTCTCTGCGCAGTTCCCATACGAATTCATTCCACGTAAACCATTTTCGGTGAGGTTGGAACGTGAGCGTCCATTACAGTCATTTAGTAAAGCCTAATGGCCGAGTAAATTCAGAGTGAATTATGAGTGCCAGTTGCACCGTTGAGGAGTCCAACATTATAGAAAAGAGTTGGCTGGGGGAAGGAAAACAGTCCACGTTTATTCTCCTTTTTCGAGAAAACAACGAAGAATGTTAGCTGCTTGATGTGTATGTATATATGCAAGGTAATAATGGGTCTTGAGAACGGTTGCCTTTACCGACACCAACGGTAAACTATGTTTATGCATTTGGTGATACGTGGGTGACGGTCAGGAACTCGCAGGGGTTGAGAACCAATGATATTCATATTTTGGTGCGCACGTCGCTATTACGATAAGTCGAAATTCCACCTTGCGAGTATCTTTAACCCCCTTAGACCCAGGTACGTACGCAGAGGTATGTATGAGAGATACGTGTTAGTGGCGGAATTCGATTTCGTGTCCTCTTACTTCACAGTCCAATCGTTTAACGACTCGGTTGTGCTTTGCTCACTGTGCTTAGGGTTCACGGGGGACACTCAGGTAGCTCTCGTTTCGCGTTGAATTAACTTTTTTCCCTTTATCCGTAAGACGAGTGTGTTAATAGGTGTTAAGGACTGTAGGCTGTTCTCTTACCTTGACTTTTCTTTGGTTTTCTCGTGGAAACATAGCCTGCTTTTGTCAGCTCTTGGCATGGTCAAACATTTGGCAGGATCCATTTTTCTCCACCAGTATAAATACCGGTGGCCGAGTAATGAATCCTCAGTCGGTGTTTGGGGTCGAACTGAAAGGTTAGACCTCTGGAGCTAAACGAGGGTCAGAATAAGCTGCAACTTAGTCTGACGGCTAATATGTAATGCTAAGCGCATAGTCCCCCTAACATTGCAGTTAAGAGTGAATCAGGATTGAGCCTTTCCTTGAAACTAATCATCCACTTCCCTAGCAGCCACTTATATACCATAGTGTCATACTATGAAGTTATTATGTGGAAAAAAGAGCACAAGTTATCAAATTTTACCAAGTTTTACTCGGTGTAAAAAATTACCTGGATAAGGAAAGATGGATGGTTAGGTAGCCAAACATTTGGATTGAAATAACTCTTTTTTTTTTGTCCCCTACGAAGTCACATGCATCGTGCTTCCCCCATTGTATGCTGGCTAAGTTGTGGGAAGAAGACTAGGTTTTTTTTTTATGCCATTAGTAATAAATCGCATTATTATAGCAATATTTTAGCAATAAATAAATAAAAAAGACGATATTGTAGTCGATATACCAATAGATGTGATCACTTTTATCAGACATCGTTGTAAAAGATGGAAGTGAATTAACACGCAAAAACGATAGATAAAAAATTTCTAATATTCCGACATCAATTAAAAATTAAAACCAGCACCCGATGCTCCCCAGATGTTTAAACAAAATTAAAATTAAACGAACTTGTACTCTCCTGGCCCAGACTTGCTTGCCAGAGCGTTATGATGTCTAGCATTACCAAACGCGCGTTATCGGACATCTCTAATAAATTTATCCAACATCCTTACACCAAATTATTATTACGAGCTTAAGCCGGCCAGTGACAGGCTCTTTCATGTATAGTTCAGTGACACTTCCAGAGGGAGAAAAAAAAATTTCGTTACAACATTTCAAACAACTAGACAAATTGAGTGCTCTTCCCCTGCCCAAAATATCGACTATAAACGGCTGGCCAGCTCTGTTACACCGCCTTCCTTCCATTTGTTCTTATTGGCTGTAATGGCCTTCTGCCTCCCTCCTTGCAATCCTTCCTCCCACGCTGTCCACCGCCTGCCTCCCCCATGGCCTGATTTGCATGAGCAAGCGCCAGTGCGCATGCCCGTTCGTCGCCTGTAGCGGTGGTGTTGGCTTCGATCGGTGGCCGGGGTCATTACGGGGTCCAGCCGCGCCGCGTTACGCCTGATTGGCCGCTGCCGCCCATTGCGCCAGCGGGGAAGGCAAGCGGGGAAAAGGCGGACAACGGACCGAACCAACGGATAGCCAAGCAGCACATTGGTCAACACTGCATGGCACACTTAGTAACCAGATTTCTCATCAATATCCATCGCAATACTCAAAACAACCAATCTAATCTAGCAAAACTCTAGAACGTTGGAGACAGTTTGGTATCTACAAAACGTAACAAACTCAACAGAGCGTTTCAAAAGTCTGTTGAGCACAAGGGACGTCACCTAAAGGCAACTGATTGGTCTGTGGAGTCATCAAACTCCAAACTCTACAACCAGTAGAGGTGTTTGATTTGTCGAGTGAGCACGAGGTGTATGGACCTTGCCGTGGACTTATTTACTATCACAACACTGACGTCATTGTGACGTCATCGCTGACGTCTTGGTCTCAAGCCTTAACAACACTGCATTACGAGCCAAACTGTCTATAACAGGAACGAGCAAAAGTAACGAGCCCGACTGTGTTCATGAAAAACTTGACACCGAGCTCTGAATACACTATGCACTAACAGTGCACATCACTGTTTACCAGTTCAGCTTCCACATGTGTGGCAGCAGTGCTACACTGCTACACACTTTGTGTAGTGACAGTAAACTGATGATGAGTTTGCTTTGTTGCAGGTGACCTGGAACGTTTACACATTTTTGTGCCACAACAAAGGCAGAAAAATATTACTAAACTGACGCTACAAACAAAAACTAACGTGTGACAATCAATAGTTTGAATTTTTACAACCGACGTAGGCCAGTGACTTTAACGTCGCGCACGTTGAAATTTTATGTTGGGGCTAGATGTTAGGGCCCAAGTGATGCCAACTGGTGGTTTATCCCTGCGTTAAGTTGTTCTTTGCAAATGGCCAGAGATTTCTCTCTGCCGCCAATCTCATTATTATGAACTGGCCGTATACCACAGCCAGTAAATACCTACCATTACCCTTACCACACTAGGTTGTACTGACAAATGTCCAACCCTTTTTTTTTTACAAGGCGAGTCTTTGGAGAAATACACACACTCAGGTCTGAGCTCACCCAGGTCACCAAATTTCATCCCCACTCGGAAATTACTTTTACACATATTTCTATTGATACACCAAAAGCAGTCCTTGAACTTGTCGTCAGTGTCTCACTTGGAAAAGCTTACACATGAAAGAATATCCTGTTGTTAACCCCCCCCCCCCCCCCATCACTGTAAGCACAATCGGAGGCAAACAGTCCGTCAACGGATCAAATGCAAGCCAGCTGACCTTGACCACTGAGGCAAAGAAATCTTAAAAAAATTGTTAGAAGCCATACTTTTGAATACGAATACCTTACGGAGCCATCACTACCAGCAAACAATACAAGATACACGTATCGTACTGATATTTCTGATACTGAATAGCTTGCAAAAACCCCGATGCAAGCCAGGCCAGAGTGAGGGTTAAGCTAGTCTAATTGAACAGACGACGAAACACAACAGACAACAGAACACACACGATTAGAACATATACATCTTCACACTGTATAAAGCTGTGACACGACATAGTATTATTGTATATGACTCTATGCTGGAGCCTTAATGGGTTAGCTGCAAGGGGCACTTCAGAGAGAAACAGAAAGGCGTCATACTGAAGCCGATGCTGTGAAGAGTGATTTCTTAGACCTAAAACGCGCGATTTTTGTTGTTGGAGAAAACAACGTTATTTTAAGCCTAAGAAATCCGCTCTTCCGTTGTTTTTCCCTCCATTTTTATGTAGTGCACCTTGTAGTTATGCCCGCAAAACCCATATTGGTGCCAATATGGCGGCAAATGTCACTGCCCTATAGCTAAAGGCATTAGCACCTAAAGAGTGCTATCCAGTAATGGCTTAAAGCTTTATGGTCATCCAAGAAGAAAGCTGTGGCGAGGCACCCTACCAGGCCAAATTGTCTCCGGCTTGAGTGCACAATCGCCAGTTCTGGGCCCCCATTGGGCAGCTGCCTGGACTTCCGGCAGGCTTGCTTGACGACCGAGAAGAAGACTGTTGGTTGAGTACTTCCTGCTGAGCAGGAAAGCCAGCACAGTTAAGAACTGAAAGAAGGGGCAGCCAAAAGGCTATTAGGCTTATCTAGAACTATACAGTTGGGTTGGAGGAAAGTTGGCTTAAGTTCTGAGAAATGGATTTTAGAGGCGTCAATATCGGATGCAAAATGGGCTTCAGTCGTAAATGTCGAAGTTAGGCCTAAACTCTTCGTTTCCGAGTGGAGTAGGTTTGGCATTTTTCTGATTTTTACGATATTTGCTCAGAAAATGTATGTTACCGTCGTGCGTTTAAATAAGCTGTGTGTACTCAAAAATTTTATTGTAATAAGTGGACACAACAGGAAAAAAGGGTAACAAAACTCAATTCTGAAGAAAAATATAAAAAAAATTCGGTTCTATTCTCAGAATAAACAATCCAGGACCACCGGATGCCCTCCTAACATCCAATTTATATAACATTTTCAGTTCTATACTAGAAGCTTCTTCAGTAAAAATCTAAAACCAAAACTACAAAACATACCCGAGTAAGCCAACGTCCAAAACCAATGCAGCAAAAATCTATTCAATTCTGTTTTCATACTTATTTGCTTAATGGGTCAGAATTTTCTTTATACCCAATGAACATAAACAGAAGCATCATAAAAGAAAACCTGTATATGGTTTGACGGAGTGTGTGATAGTATTACCGCATGTTCCATTTCTCGTTCTGTATTGCGACCCCAAGCGTCCCAATGTGAAACGACTGGCCGTAACTATTTTCTGGAATAATCCACGTTAAAAATATGCTGAATAGGTTTAAATTGACTGCCCAGTAAATAGGAGCAAAGAAATGCCACTCGCTATACAATTCGACCAGGGATGCGGCACCTTCGTGTGTTAGAGCGTTCTCGAGTTCTTCAAGCCAAGACCGACTCGGGTAGAAATCGCGATTTTTTTTTTGCCTCTCGACTCAACGCGAGTTCACGCACGTGCCAAAAGTTGACGCCTTTTAGCGTTAAGGTAAAATAAAATTATGGCAATGTTGAAATGTGAATTTCGTATTTACACGTTACTTGTTACCAATTACAAATATTGCAGAATGTGAATTTTGTAATCTGTGTACCACTTTGTGATCTCTTCACACCACCTCTTCCGGCGACTACAGCGACAAGCCGAGTGCCATTCCTGGAGAGCGCCTTTAATAGCCCGCAACTTATGTGCCGTCTATTAGCCAGTGGGGGATGTGGCCATAGCGATTAAGGCGCTATGCAAATGATCTGGGGGCGAACTGGGTAGCCGGTTCGAATCCGGGTCATGCCACTCCGACGAAACGTAAGTGCATATAGGTGGCTTACTGAACTACGTTATTTCTAATGTATAATTTTCGCTGTTGGCTTATTTACAATTTTCCTTAACAGTATTGTTTGTCCCACATGGCTTGCCTAGCAGTGAGTAATATTAGACGTAGAGCTGGAATAGGCGTCCGATGGAATAAGGCACACATTTGCGGGGCCCGTCCGTGATTAACACCCGGGACCTCTCACATACCTCCCGCTCGCCGAAAACCCTAAAGCAACTACACTGTCGAAACACTGAAATATTTTTATTATTATAAATATTATTAAATTTTAGTATCAATCGCGGTTAATGTTGGGCGTTTTCTTATTATTAAGTTCTATGTTCACGAATGTAAATTTGACCATAAGTAATTTTTTTAAGCGTGTAGAAATAATTAAAGCTTGAGAAATGTACGCTTTCTCAGCCTGCACCGCGTATATACTCCGTTAACTCTGGTTCAGTATTTATTATTTACACTCTTACTTTTTTATTTCCTGTGACATTTATTTACCGAAAGAAAACTGAGCTTGGTTGGACGACTGCTTCAATTCATCTTGCGCTTTTGATATTGATACAGCGCTGCACCCTCGGGCTGCTGTACGCTACTGACTCTTATGAATTTTGCGGGTTGAGCTATTCCCACTGCATTGCATATTGAATTACCACGGCGCATGCCTTCTGCGCAGTCAGCTAGTTATTCACGGTTCGTAAAAATATGCCACTATGCAGCGTCCACCATGAACGGGTGGCCGGCCCCCGTCCTAAACGAACGTATGGACTAGACATATTCCATTTTCCCCCCTTTCGCCCGCAACATTTTTTTTTATTCCTATTTAAGATTATACTCGGTTGTGCGTTGGCTAGCCACGATGACGTGTGCGCGCCCGTATCAAAGTTAAATGGTTTGCACGAAACGAATTCAGGCGGAGGATACAATCAATATTTAAAATGTAATTACGTATTTTCCAAAAACGACGGGACGGCGGTATAATACATAATAACGATTTGATGGGCGAGCTCGGGGTATATCGCAGGGTTCTGCATTGGAACCTCTCTACTTTTGGCCGTTTTGAAAGCCCAAAACTTAATGACCCCTTCGAGCTATGAAACCCCATTATGGGCAGGAGCGTAATGTTAGGAAACACCTTCGTAACTCATTATTATTAAAACATGAAAGGGCCCTCCCACATTAACGGGAGGTGCTTTAAAAAAATAAAATTAGAAACCGAAAGGCCCGTAGTGTGTTTTTAGACTCCATGACTTAATGGAGATATATCCTCCCCTTCCTCTTCCTCCCCACACAACGTTCCGTGAACGTTTCGAAAACTATTTTGTTCAAAACTCACACCACTATACTTTATCAAACGAGGCTGTGTTACAACAACAGGGAATAATAAACACCCTCTCTCCCCACGTTTTTCTTTGTTGTGGGTCTCCGTAATGCTGTGTTCCGAATTCTGTACGGATTCCTCCTCGACAAAGCTGGATTGTTACGCGGTTTATGTAATAACTGCAAATGTTCCATTCCACAGCGAGACGTTTGTCGTGATGAGAGAGGAAATTGCGGAGTGAGGAGGAGAAAAAGAGGTATGGACTGTCATTTCCTTGTGAAATGACTGAAATACATGGCGTAATTATCATATCCGCGGGCCGTAATTATCATAGATAAAACTTATCTCTTCTTTTTTTCCCCCTTTCTCCTGGATATTTCACTTCATTAATCAAGTGTTGGAAATGTGAGGACGAACACGTTTATCGCTTTTCCCCTTCAGGTGCAATAAGATGAATTAGCGCATCGACTCTTAAAAATGTGTTTTTCCCCAAAAAAAATTTTTCTATCTTTCGTGGTTATCTCACATTATCTTTTACTGTAGTTGATAAAGGCTTATCAAGTGACGACTTGCGTGTAACGTTGCAATGCTCCCTTGGGGATAATTTGTATCATACTAATGTTTAAAATACCCCTCCGCCCCCCCCCCCCCTCTCGCCACATCATTTTGTTCTGATTAATACCAAAGCGCCATTCCCACACTGAGTTTGAAAATATGGACTAAACCAGTGTGCCTAACGTTCAAACTGGTTGCACAAGTTGAACCTTGGTTTTACAATGAAGTGACTTTGTAGATTTAATGCGAAAATGAAGTATAGGTTTATGGAGTTTGTATGAGTTCATGGATTTATATAGAAATTAATTGGTTGTATACAGTATATATTATCGAACATTTGTTTCACGGAAAATTTTGTCTAAGTATAGATGTGTGCTACTGTTGAAACATGTTGCGTAGGCATAACAGGCTTTTTTAAATTCATTAATCTTATAGAAGGTTTATGAAACAATGAGTCCTAAATGCGCTGTAGTGCCGTGTGACACTCTGAAGACGGGATTCACTGAGACCAAACATTGCTGTGGTATCGTTATGTAAAATACTGGGGATGAGTAAACTTTGTCATAAAGTGTTTGCTTCAAAGCAACACCTGACAGACATTGAACTGGCAACATTTACCATCAAGCAACATTTTGTCAAGATCGTTTTGATAAAAGTAAACTTTTTGATAAAAGTAAACAAATAATGAATTTATTACAGTCAAAAACATTGTGAAAATTATCCTTTTAAACGTTTCAAATGCGTTAAAATCCTGAAAATGGATTATTTAACAGGGATCCGACGGACCTCCAGCAGCTCCCACTCTTTTCTGGTTCGTTAACAGAATTTCTTAAGCATTTCAACAAAATTTCTGGGTACACCCCTGGAAGAAAAAAATAACTAACGGTATACCTATAGGCTATGTCGTAAACCTCATCATATCTTTATTAATATTTTCAGTAAATAGGCTACGAAAAATGCCAAATGTTCTTATGACAACCGCCGTGAATAGAATGTACCAGACGTTTTGCATGAATTCCTGAAGTTATTTTCGAATAGCTCTACTCCCCGACTTCGCACGGACATGGGGATTGGCTTGATTGACTGTTTTGCAAGTATTTTTGTAGGTTATTTAAAAATTTTGTGAATAATATTGGGTGTTGTACAGAGAGACAATTTACACTTTGCCACACCCATAGAACCAACAGCAAATGTTCTTTAAAATTTTCGGTGATTATCGGTGATTCTTCAGAAAAGAATCACCACACTATTTTCTGAAGAAGGTGATCGCTAATCGCCGAAAATTTCAAAGAACATTTGCTGTTGGTTCTACGTGCGCGGTAAAGTGTAAATTTTTTCTTTCATGGCTTCAATTTCCCATTGTAAACTCCGGCTATCGGCGGTATTTTCGTGTGCTGTATATACAGTTGTCTACGATCAGTAACCGACTTTGCATAATTACTAAATATCTGTACGATTTTCGAAACGTAAAAAATAAGATACCAGCTAAGAAAAAAATTCGCAAGAAATCTGCAGAACATTTCAAGTTCTGCAGAAAACCTGCGGAAATCTGAAAAATTTCAGCAGTTTTTTGTTCATCAGACCTTAGTCTGTTGTTCACTTTCAGCTAGATGAAAATAAAATCTGCAGAACTTCTGCACTCTGTTGTGCACTCTCAGCTACGTGAAGATAAAATCTGCAGAATTTCTGCTATCTGTTGTTCACTCTCAGCTACGTGAAGATAAAATCTGCAGAATTTCTGCAGTCTGCTGTTTACTCTCAGCAAGCTGTAGAAAAAATCTGCACCATTTCTGTAGTCTGTTGTTCAGTCAGGCAGCAAGCTGAACATAAAATCTGCAAAATTTCTGCAGTCTGTTCACTGTCAGCAAGCTGAGATAAAATCTGCAGAAATTCTCCAATGATTGTTCACTCTGAGACCTTAGCGGAAACGCATTGTAGTTTGCTTTAAAAGTTTACTAAAATGTACACAACAAAACTCCATAAATATGAAATATAACAAATCATAAAAATGATCTCGTTTACTAACTTTTATCTACAGGTATTTATTTGTAGTTTCTAAAGATGTTTTTAGCCAATCAATATATTTTGAAGAAAAACAAAAAACTGTTAGCACTATGAAGTAATCCTAACAGTAATACCTTCAGTAATCCTAACAGTCTTTTCAAAGCGTGTTGATTGGCTAAAATGCTGAATATAAAATCTGCAGAATTCCTATAGTGTCCGCGGCCTATCTTGAGTTCGCCCCAGAACGAATACAGATAATCGATTGTATGCTTTCGATAGCAGAGCACCTTGTTGATATCCTAGATGGTTAAAAAAAACAATGGCGGCCGTCGATGAAAGCCGCTCCCTCCAGGAAGATGTAGGCTCTCATAAAACATCTGCAGGACTCAAGATACGCTGCGCGCACAATATAGTCTATTCGCTCTCAGAAAGCTAAAGGTAAAATCTGGAGAATTTCTGCAGAGTATTGCAAGAAATGTGAAGTTGTGTCACTTCTTAAATTACGAAAACGTATTTTGATGGGACAAAAAAGGATTGTTAGTGTGTATAACTAATAGACCAATTAACTGTTTGTATTCACAAACACAAACCACCGTACCCATACACATTACAACTGGTGATTGGCTAGGCACGTAAGGCTGAATTGCAACTGCCACAATTGTAAGTAACCTACATAAGAGTATAGAAATTCTAACATTTTCGCCGAAACGCCTGAACTATAGCAATAATTATTGATTTAAGAGACGAATTAGTTTTGTTATCTATAGGGCAGTGAAACGACGTAGTAGTATTGTATATAACTCTATGGTGGAGCCAGTTACTGGGTAAGCTGCAAGGTGCACTGGTGGGGGAAAAGAAGAGCGTCTTACTGAAGCCAATGCTATTAGACTGGATTTCTTAGGCCTAAAACGCGCGATTTTTGTCGATTTGTTGGCAGTTGCTGACATTTTTAAGCAAGTGGAACCTTTATTTTCCAATTACAACCTAAGCAGCATTAGGGATTGGAGAAAACAACGGTTTTTTAAGCCTACGAAATCCACTCTCAAAGCACTGGCTTGACTAGAAGTGCCGTTGTTTAACCCACCATTTCAATCTAGTGCCCCTTGCAGGTATCTCTTTTTGTACCATATGACGTCACTTGATACTGCTCTATTAAATATACTGTCACAGTACAGTGAGGGCTTTAGACGCTAATTTACAAATAATTTCACTGATGACACCTTCATGTCTAAAAACTTGTGGAACGCAGGCAAACCTAAGCATTACTCCTCAATATTTATGGTATTATTGTGGTGTATAACATATGTGTGAAAAATTTAACTGCCCATGTGGTAAGTAAGAACGTTCTCTCCACTTTGAATTATAACTGCAGCACGGATCAAGAAATAAGTAACAGACATTACAAAGGAGTGAAAGGGTTTTAGCGAGCGTTAACCGCACCCGGTCATCTGCCCGACGAAGCCCTAAGGCCCTCTTGTTCCAACAAGATTATTGTTGCAACCCGAGAATGGTTCGAAAATAACTTGTTCGCTAATCATTGTTGGAACAAAGAGGGTAATATCTGGCTTAATATCTGGTGTTTAAACCACGTGCGGTTCCAGTTGTCGATCTAAAGTATTGTTGTCATTGACGTACTATATCATTATTATCTTCGATGATCGATTCCTTCGGCCATCTAGAAAATAACAAATTTCCCCATCAGTCAACGACGATGATTTCAGTTTGTTTCGTAAAAAGAAAGATATGCATTTATACTGTGTGGCCATTTCTTTTTTCACTCTGTGTTGGTGGCTGGTTTCCCGACGCCTAACACGTAAGTTTCTTTTTCTTTTTCGGCTATGTTTTTGGTCCCGGTTACGGGATCCAGGTTTGAGACACTTTGGTCCCGGTGAATTTGTAGAAAACTAGGTCTTGATCTTGTTAAACAAGAAACTATTACATACGTTTATTTTAAAAAGGGAAATGTTGTATCTAGGGAAAGGTTGAATCTAAGTTTTCGTAAAAAAAAAAAAAAAAATATATATATATATATATATATTTTGTGTAGCTGCAGTCCCGGCAACGCGTCCAAGATAGGATTGAAACATTAAGGACCAACTGCATTTCCAGCGTACGTGTATTTTAAAAAGGGAAATGTTGAATTTAGCTGGACAAATTAATTTAGATGCACATTTTAATTTGGTGGACATTGGTAGTTTACTAGAAACCCTTACGTACATGTATTTTAAAAAGGGGGATGTGGAATTTAGTTTGTTCTTAAAAGCTATGCTTTTTATGTTTACTAAATGTTGAATTCAGTGGAAATATGAAACCTCCGAAAACATTGTATGGCATAGTCTGCGGAATAATGCGTTATCTTCGAAACGAATCTGGCCGTTATGACTTTGTACTCCTACTTGTACTCCCACTTGTTCTCCCACTTGTACCGCCGGTTGTAAACAATGCTTTAACAATAGATAACAATGCTTTAACCTCGAACGCCGTGAAAGACAAGTCATTTCGGAGCTACACTTTTAAACAATGAAAACCGAAAAAGTAGGGTTACAATTAGTGTTAACGTGACGAGCAAAAATTCTCACCAGTCTAACTGAGAACGCATACAACAAATTCCACAACAGCCTTTCACAACCGATATTTATTCCTATAATAGCTTTCGACGGCCAAGCTACCAACCTCAACACACACCAACAAGACTATAACATAACGTCCATTTTAATAATTTTTTGGTTTGTTTATAGGATATAACTGAGAAGGCAGTGTTGTAGGATGAACTAAAATGTTAGAATACATGCACTTACAGTCACCTTCTGTTGATGTTTCCGTATTACCGATAAGTCAGTGAACTACTAGCCGTCAGTAGAAAATTCGTGGTAAGATCTGCGACCACAACTTACATCATATACAATACCAATATGATTCCCTTGTCTGGACAGGCACACACACGTGCGTGGATTCTGTACGTGTAACACATCATCTGAACTAATATTTTTAAAAATTCAATACGGTAACCTTTCCACAACCAACAATCGCTTAGTTCTTAAAACAATTTTTTTTTAGTTATTGTCGATGATAATTCGATGGGCGATAAATTGTGATAGGCCTACAAGGCCCAAGTGAATCGGGCGTAGCTCGGTCCCCAACTGTGGTAGACCTTTTAAGTTACCCTTGATTCAAAGAGGACATTCCCACCTTTCGAATGAACCTAATTGGAGGCAGCCACCTCAATTACAAGCGTCACAACAGCAGTTGAAAATTGAAAATGATCTAATTATCTAATGACAAACTGAATGCAATTTTATCTCGGTATACAGCCTGTGCGATAGTGTTATCGCAACGTTGTACGTATTACACGATTATCGCAGATAAAAAATTAAATTGGTGAAAATTTATGAAATTAAAAAACTGTGGCACAAGTTCTGTGGCGGTTAACAAAAATTGAGAACACTTAGCTTACGTCGTCAATATTTTAAATGCCTTAGCGCGTTGTAATTATCGTGAACTGCTTAATTGCTTTTAATAAATAACAGAAAACTTATTTGATACTAATATTTTTTTTAAATATTAAAGTTGTGTGGCCTAGATCCAGATTAGAAATTGTAGATCTATAATTTGTAATGTGTCTTCATGCGTATGTCATATAGTTAAAATAGGCCTACTATTAATTACGATTGCATAATAATTCAGCTAAGATTGGTTGAAATATCACAATAATCAAAAACATGGCATCACGATAATCGTGTGATAGAAATTTCATCAATTATCACCTCCCCCCCCCCTCCCCATTCCTACAGCCTGTTGGCATTACATCCGTCCACCATTTGCACCAATCGTTTAAAAATCAATAACCCTTTCATGATCAATAAACCTTAATCGGCTGAAGACCCTATATGCCTTCAAGTGGCTTCTAACAAAAACTATCTATCATTACTGATAAGAATTCCGCAATGAAGCCTTCAGCGCACATGCCACACGCACTGCGGCGACGTTTCAACGTATGCTCTAGCACCTCATTCTATAGCGCTACAAGTCTACTATACTCCACCTTGTGTCAGCGCGTTGCATCTCTGGCCGTGGGTCCCATGACGTCCAAACACGTGGTGGCCGCCATTTGCGTGGCCGAGGTCTTGCGACGCAGCCGATGCCCCAGTCTCCTGTCGGCCGACGGCAAGCTACAACAACCACCACCGTGCCACCATTTTTTTCTGATGGGAGGGGGAAGGGTTTCAGGGTGGTGGGAGCGGTGGGTTTGTGGGGCGGCCTTCCCTCTAGCGGCAGTCCTTGGAACGAAAGTAGGGTTTTGTGTGTGTGTGTCTGTGTGCTTGCTACATGGTGCAACGAATAGGAAACGCAGGGGCGGGTTTTTTTTTTATCTGTTTTTTTTTCCCTTCGCTTTTTTTTTTAACTACCGGTGGTTGACGGAGCAAAAAGCGGGAATCCCAAAATGTGCTCGATTAGAACACTATTTTTGTGTCAGTGGCGTGGCGTCTAACGGCGCTTTTGGCATTGACCTGCTGGGAACCTGTAGGAAATTCCTTCGCTGACGTAATCCATTTTCGTTTTCGAAAATAAAAGTTGACGCACATATGAAAGGAAAAATAAAACTTATTAAAATGAGTATCAGGGTTTAAAAAAAATTATTTTTTTCCGTGCGTGGTTACGATTTTTAGAAAAAGTGTGCAAAATATAGAGCAGTGACACCACGTAGTATTACTGTATATAACTCTATGCTGGAGCCTTAATGGGTTAGCTGCAAGGGGCACTGCACAGAGAAACAGAAGGGCGTCATACTGAACCCGATGCTGTGAAGAGTGATTTCTTAGACCTAAAACGCGCGATTTTTGTTGTTGGAGAAAACAACGTTATTTTAAGCCTAAGAAATCCGCTCTTCCGTTGTTTTTCCCTCCATTTTTATGTAGTGCACCTTGTAGTTATGCCCTCCAAAACCCATACTGGTGCCAATATGGCGGCAAATGTCACTGCTCTATACAACGAGATCGCTGGCAATAAACAGGATATCAGATGCTGTAGTCAAACAGTGCCTTTTTGCTGCTAAAGTTACAGCATGTTATTTAGAAAATCATTCAACAAACTTTAATTTACTTCAGAAAGTTGAGACGGGGCCGTGGTTAACCGCCTAAAATGAACCGAGAGGCGTTGGGTGAGAATACATAAAGTTTCTATTCCGAAACGTCGCTTTTTTAGTGTGTGTTTGTGCACCATTTGGCTTTTTTATTTTTTATTAAATAAACACTTTTTTTCGCACTTGTGTATTATGTACGTATGTGCATTGTGCATAAAGTGTTGGAAATTTTAACGCTGCTTTTATTAAAAACCCATTCACATTCGCAGCTCTATAACAACATTGCAACATCTCCTCTTTGCTAATGCTAACTAAAAAGCGCTTTTTTTCGCCTGAAAACATCTAAAATAGTTTTCTATGGTGTTTCTGAAATATGTTTATTAAAAAGCACTTGTAATTTGCACTGAATTATGGCCTGAGAAATGGTTCAGACGGAAGGGGCATCAGGCGCGGGGATCCTCAGTTAGTTCGTTCGAGTCTCGGTCAAGCGTTTTCAATAAAATGTAAGTCAGGTGATGACATATTTATTATGACTTCCGTTGCCATGCTAAATTGTGATTCCTTCTTCCCGACTCACGTAACAAAAACACGTAACAAAAACACGTTTCAAGTGATTTTTTTGTTTCAAGTTTTTGTTTTAAGTTACAACGTTTCAAGTTGTTTGTTGGTATGTACATACATACCAACATACGACGTAAAAGCTATGCGAACGAATAGCTGTTTGTTCCACTAGCATATATTGCAACAAACTGGTAAAGAAACCGTTTATCTGTGATCGTTTGGATAGCAAATACGTTTTTTTCACCCTCATTTAAGAGATGTAGCCAACTCTTCTTGAAGCCTCAGAGGGCTGAAACTCTTTGTGCAAAGTCCCGGTTAAGCATACGTAAGAATGTGTCATAATGGATTTCATGGGTATATCGTATATTATCCTGTAAACTTTTGTGTTCTGTCCATTTCTTCGTTGTTGCACGCGACGTGTTGCTACAGATAAAGAGCAAAGGCGAAGGATAATGTATGCCATCGTTAGGGTGCATTTATGCAACAACTCGCTTTCGCCTTCTCGCAGCTAGAAGCTAGAAATAATCTCACTGAAATTCCAACATGGCGGCGATTTTAGCTCTGCTGGCTCACAACGAAACCAGTCAATATCCGAGTTCAGAAGGGACTGGGAAAATCGTTTCGTCCGGAGGAATTCTCTATCTTATTATAACGGATTATAAGACAGCAAGCATTCGTTCAAACGATGTCGGATTTAGCTAATCCAGGTAGCGTTTTTACCATGGCAACTACGACACATTTTACCACCGCGATTAAA
>JAHWFP010037437.1:26346-39113 GCA_023313725.1 Lithobius niger
GGGGGGGGGGGGGGGGCGTCGTCTAAATTTATTCCGCTGGCCACGAAAAACCAGGAGACAAGCAAGCAAAACGCAGAGCGGCCGCTATCACACAGAAAGAAGTCTCCCCGGAATTACCATATTTTGGAAGGACGAAGGGGGTTGGGAGGAAAGAGAGAGGGGTGGTGGGAGTGACAAAGGATGTGAGAAGCTGCCGTCAAGCAGAAAATGCCCCGAAATTTGTGGGTTTCTTGTGTCCCCTGCGTCTCCTCGAAAAGGAACGCGGACTTCCCACTGCTGCAACTGATGGACGGACGCTTCAAGTGGGTTGAAAGAGGAGGAGGAAGTCTTCACCCACCCCCACCCCCCCCAACTTGTTTACTCGCCAACGCCCACGCATTCAAGATTTGGACGGTGGAGAAGTGAAGGGTGAGGGGTTGTGGTGGTGGTGGTGGTGGGGGGGGTGTGGACGGAAGGAATGAACGGGTGCTCTTGTGAAGGTCAATTTGTACGTGCGCACGTTGCGGCTGCTGTAAGACGTGGCCGTCTGCTTTTGCTGCTTCTCCGGTTTGGCTTTTCCTGGCCAAATTCGTTGCAATTGGTGAGTTCTATCCTCAACATTGGTTGCCGTACTCTAGTTCGGCCTGTAGCAGTTCAGCGAGCGTGATGCTAGCCTGGCCAGACTCCCCACCCCCGACCCTCTTCAGGATGTGGCCATATTTGCGGGTAAATAAAATCATTCCCATGGAAGGCGCTAAAACGCACTCGCCCGTCGCTGGATATTTCTAGGAAAAGGGGAAAAAAGGGGTGCGAGGGGGGCTGAGAGAGAAGAGGGAGGAAATATGAGCGCGAAGAGGAAGATTAGAATGATGTCTGGAAAATGTTGTTTAAATTTGGAGATTATTTTGCGTGCTACGTCGATACGTCAATTGCGCATCGCATGAAGGATTTACAGTGGACACAGGAATCGTTAGCTCCAAATAATTAGTCGGTGGAATTTGGACGTAGTGGTGCGCGGGGGTGTTAAGTGGCTTTTAATTCGGAGATTATCGCTTTAAAAAACTTCCAAGTTTCACGTATAACCTCTTTTGAAATTCATGCACATTTTACATCGACAATTTTCTAAGAGTTTGATTCATATCACTCCTCCTTCATTTTTAATTCGGTTCTTCACTTAAAAGAAACGAAACTAGGTTTGTCTATTAGAATATCGAACACCCACAATTGACATACGTGCTAACGTGCTAAATAATATGGTGACAGTGACGTGTTCGCAATAATAAAATCTACGTATTGAAAATGTACAGGGTACAACAGAAGTAATGGATCAGGGTCCACCGTTCCCTCGTATCATCTCCACTCAAAATGAAACCAGGGTGATATCATGGAGTCGCTAAGGGGGCGTTTGCACGTGAGAGTTTAATTGATCTTGACAAACAACAGAGTTGGTCAGGTTTGATGTTACATTTGGGGACTTGAGAGAAAATAGGGAAATAATTTTAGCTAAGCTGGCCGAAATTACCTTGTGGACTGGGATGGTTGGAAGAAAATGGCGGATGAAATCTAATTCGATTTACCCCTAATTGTTGGGAGCACCGGATGACAAGCCAAGCGAACTCGAGCCATTACAATTGATGACGTAAAACTACAGGCAATTTGCATCTTACATATTGTTACAATAATTGGTCACACAACATCATTCAGCGAATAATGGAAATTACTTTCGAAGTTACAATGGGTAGTTAAAATATGACGTCATCTTAATATTGGACTTGAATTCGCAAGTGGCGTCATCATTGGGACTTCGTTGGGGTGACATGGTTTCAACATTTTATTCCGAAAGCACCTTGATATGTCCCGGCCCAAATCAAACTCTCCATTTTGCGTCGGCCGAAACCACCAAATAGAGATGACGATTGAACCGTGGGATTCTTTATATTCACAGGCCTATGAAATTTATGATATCCACCCAAAACCAAAAATGGTAGGAGAAGCCGCCAAGTTTCTAAAAAGGTTCGGCCTTTTAAAGTAGCGATATCATTCAACCAGGAAAAGGCCGCCAAGGTTAATCCTATTAGCCAAGGTAATAGCACCGAATAATACTTTGGACGTTAAATGAAAACTTGAAGATTGCTACCGCTAGTAGCAATCTAGTTTTCATTTAACTTTCGAACTATTAGTAGGCTAATAGGATTAGGCTAATAGGCTAACTTGGCTAATAGGATTAACCTTTGAGGCCTTTTCCTGGTTGAATGATATCACTACTTTGAAAGGTCGTACCTTTTTGGAAACTTGGAGGCTTCTCCTATACCATTTTTGGTTTTGGGTGGATAATATAAAACAAATAAACATTCACAACTCGCTGAAATTATAAAGAAACACAAGGGCGAAATTCTTACGAAATACTAACATTCGGTAGGACTTTATCGTGGTCTTTTACTTCATAGAGATGACGTGACCTGGACTCAAACCAGCGAACTCCGGATCATAACTCAAACGCTCCTAACCGCTGAGCCATGCGATATTATTTAACCTAATTATTTTAATCTCTGCTTTGTTTTTCCCTCTTCATGAATAGCAGCAACATTTTTTCTTCTGCATTATGGAGCCCAAACTATACGATACAGCCGCCGTCATATTGGGTTCGGGGAATCTTTGTTAAGATCTTGAGGGGATAGCGCAGACAGTAGGAGCGGCTGAGTTGTGCTCCGAATTCGTTGGTCCAAGTCCTGGTCCAGTCATCTCCAAGATGATAAACCCTAAATCCATAATAAAGGCTTGCCGAATTTTAATTATTTTTATTAGTGAATGATTTCTCCTCTTGTATATAACATTACCTTTTTTAATACAGTATATTTATGCTAAATTCTACTTTAGTCTGTGCTGTGACAGTTTTACGTTTATTCACAACTGAAGTTTTCAGCAAATACAGCAAGGTGTAATGTTTTATTTGCATACAAAAGTTGTAAAGTTGTGCTCCTGACAATGTAATATTGCTGTTGGTCGCAAGGTGTCGCATTACCATTCCCATTTTCTAATTGGTGGGCCCAGTTCCGCTTCTCAACACCCATAAATGAGGATTTAGGCCTATTTTCGGGGAAGAAGAGACAGATTCAGATGGAAAGTGAGTGCGTTCGTGTATCAGTGATGGACGGGAAGCTTTTGTTTCCCCCCCTGCACACACGTCTATAAAGCTGGACCGGCGATAATAAGGCTCAGGGGTTGAACGACGAGTAGCCTACGATCCCAGTCCACGGTCTTAAATTAATGCCACAACTGGGATCGACTAATACCCCTTTTTGCCAAACAGAAACCAAGATGGCGACTGCAGGGGCCACAGCAGACTCACCCGTCAGTCCCTCCCGGGGAACAAGGCGGCTGGCCAGAGAGGGGGGAGCAAATTGGAAGCGTGATGCCCACGGCTGAGAAAGAAGGGGTGTGATGGCAAAAAAGGGGGAAATGGTTTCGTCTGGGGTGGGTGAAGGGGTGTAGACTGTTCCAGAGCTGCTGCAGTAGGGACCGTGGGGTTGACATACATGCACGAGGCACACTCTTATTTGGAGGGGGGAAAGGGTGTACGGCTGGCTTGGCTTTGGGGGGTGAGGGGTTGATGTCCAGTGTTATAGGGAAGGGAAGGGGGATTTTTTTTCCCTAAGCCCACGGGCCAGGCCGTGTACGCCGCCATTGCAATGACATCATCAAGAAATGTGAATGAGATAAGCGAACTCCTACGGGCATGAAAAAGGGATACAGTTTGGGACACGCTCGTCGGGAAGCGTATAACATGGGCTGGATCGTTTGGGTTGGTTGAAGTCGCCGGGTGGGTGGACTCGCCGTAATGTTGTGTCGTGTGTTTGTAATGGGTTTGTCTGCAGTTTGGTGTGCCAAAGACAGGAAGTGTTTGTAGATGGAGATAGCGACGCGAAATAAATAACAAAGTGCATGAAGATGAATAACGGTAATTATCTTTCGGAGTCATTACTGCTATTAAAGGGAGGTGGTTGTTGATGTTGTTTCCTGACTTCGTACATGTTGTTGTTGGTGAGTGCTGTAAATGATAATGTTTAGGTCGTAGGGGTGTGATGCGAAAAAAAATGCGATAAGGCTACACTGCAGCCAAGCTTCCGTAATGCAAACTGTTAAGCAGCACTATTTCAAGTAATTGTTATGCTTTTTTGGGAACGTGTTGTGTCTTCTTTGTACCAATGCAGGCATTAAAAAAAAAGCCAGATCACTTTGGGTTGCTAGTACAAATAACTTTTATAGCTAGAGGATTTAGGGCTATTTTGGTGAAAATGGGCAGATTCAGGTGGAAAGTGAGTGCGTTCGTGTATCAGTGATGGACGGGAAGAAAAAAAATAAACAGCTTTGATCGTCAAGGGAATCCGTGCTGTCCCATTTTTGGTGAAATCTATCCTGCATCCACCTCTGCGGGCGTTGGGAGAATGATGCTTCCTTCAACCTAGGACGATATATGGTGGACAAGCAGACTCACAATTTAAGGCGAAACCATCAGTGATACTTCCGCTTTGAGATTATGGGATGGCAACCGCCATTACGGCCTAACATGGTGAGAAAATTCGGTTCCAGTAACTCAAAATTGTTAGAGAAACTTAAGTCCGACGATTAGGGTAAAACACGCATAGCTACAGTTAAACTGTGATACTGTTTGCAAAATTTATCCTAGCACAGTCAAAAGTTTGAACTAATTTTCCAATAGCAGTTCGATTTTATAAATTGATGTCTGCATCTCTTTTAAAAGATATACAGCGTTTTCACGTTTGTGGCAACCTGCCTGTAATAGGACTACATGCCTTGCCACGGTTTTCGCAAACCACGGGAGTGATCACGACTGGAATGAATGATGTGTGTTCTCATGAATCTCATTCAGGCGAGAGCATAGACGAGAACTGTGGGCATCAGGGGTCCACCATATTTCTTATGTTTTTTTTTTTAATGTTTGTTTTAATTTGAAATTGCTGTTATGCTCTTTACAGGGCGTTACAATAATTTTGTAAAGGCAATAAATAAATAAATTGATTGTAGGATTGGTCTCGCGCGAATCTCACTCAGACGTAAACAGGAAGTTGGCTCCGCCATGTAGGCATTACCGGCGTCGGCGAAACGCCTGAAGGACTGCAGATTGCGAAGGTTTGGAATGCAATGTTTCCAGTACAGTTAGATTCCCCCTGCTTCAATCTGCCTCTCCCAGAGATCAAAAAAAAGGGTTAAAGGGTTTAACAAGCGTTAACCACTCCTGGTCATCTGCCCGAAGCCCTAAGGCCCTATGTCTGCAACAGCCAGATTCCCAGAGATCAATGTCAAAAGTGTAACAATACAACTCGTAACAATCTCGATGTATAACAATGATGCAGCTTGAATTACTATGGCAGCTATCGTAACGCCCAAATTACTGCAGAATTGTTATCCTTCCATTTTTCCATTTATTCCCAGCTATGCTTCAACCGATGCAAGCCTTTAACATTTCGGATTTAATAACTAGAATTCTTTTTCCCAAAGCTCCCTGGCCCCAAAGTTGGGTACATAATATCCTTTAATCTCACTGTAATTCATTTTCTTCTCAGTCGGTTTAGTCGGTTTAACTTGTTAAGGCAGTAAGCATTTAAATGTAACATCAAATCCTGACCCATTAAAACAATTACTGTGCAAGGAAGGACCGTCTCTGTATCCTGATTGTTTGCACGTCGTCAATCCACCGCCACCGATCAACTTCATCACGTAACGATCAAAACCTACATTACAGTCCCCACATTTTACAAAACGCGTAAGTATTTTCGGGGATTAAATACGCTGGTTAGTACAGAAAGCTATGGCTGTTGGCTGTGACGTGCATATCACGTGACTGGGCTAGTCCAATCAGACGGCCAAACAGCCGTTGTTCTCGTTCGTCATTGGCTAACTCATGGTAACGTCACGGCAAACAGCCATTGCGCATGGTTTAGAGCTCCATAGCTGGGATGACGTATTTCCGTGGCTCCTCTATTTGCCGCCGGGTCTCTATTTGACGCTGGATCTTTTTTAACGCTGTATCTTCATTTAACGGCGGGTCGCTTTTTAATGCTGGGTATTACTCTCGGAATTTGTTTCAAAACCGTGTTCAGTAGGCTGCAGTGAAGCAGCAGTAACCTAGGTTACAACATGTTATGTTTTTGTTTGAAATGCTGCCGTTCAGCTGTAGAAGGTAATACTAGACGCTCAAAGTTTAAAGTTTACGGTTTTTACCTCTCAGTCCTCTTTTAACAATGTAACGATGCAGGAGCGCAACAACGAAACAAGAACGCACAGTGCAATACATCCGCCATTGCAGCCTTGAGAGCCGATCTCTTGCATCAAAATGGCGGATTGGCACCCAGCGCAAAAATGGCGGATGCATTCATTATTACTATAGACCGTCAATACATAAATTTAAAAAAAACGTTAAGAAAGGATTTTTTATTTAACAGGCGTATTCCAGAAATCCACTCAAGTGTAAGTGGGAGTGGGACTAAATGCAAGTGTAAGGGTCAAAACGCATTAATAGAAATACCCTCAGAAGTTAGAACACTCACATTCACTTTTGTGGCTGTACTAAAATTGTTGGCCCTTACCTTAGATGTTTTCACTCACATTTGCTCACTCTTGAGTGGATCTATAATTCATGAATTCGTTTATTTGCTGTGGTTGCTGACACACAGCCGTATTCCAGAAATGAGTGGATTTCTGGAATACGGCTGTATGTGTCAGCAACCACAGCAAATAAACGAATTCATGAATTATAGATTGGCAATTGTAATGGCACAAACCAAAATAAAAAATAATAAAAAATATTAAGCAAGTATTTTTTAATAATAATAATAATATAATAATAATAATAATAATAATAATAATAATATGATTTATTGCACCAAGAAGTGCAATAGGTGATAAAGGGTCAGACATGCTGGCCACTAACGGCGCACCTAAAAAGAAAGCAAAAGAAGATGTCACTGCAAAAATGTTAACGGCAAAAGCAGTTAGCAATTTGCATGGTAGTCAAAATTAAAACTAAGTTTCATGATGTTTTTTTTTAAGTTTTATTTAGTTTTATTTAAAGTTTTATTTAAATGTCATGAACCACAGTAAATTAACGAGTGCATTATGCGTTTTAAGACTTTAAAAAGGCTAGTTTGCTAATTAAATCATTTTATAGGCTACTAAAAATTGAAAATAACGTTGTATCCTGCTTTAAAATTAATCGTTCCATGCACCAGAAAATATGTGTCTTAACTGATCTTTATTACTACCATCGTCTTCGTTAGCAGTTAACCTGATAAACCATTACTGTTCACATTGCCTTCATCGTAATTACTCGACAAGTCAAGTAGATCGTTAAACTGCATCACTTGATTTGCCGTAACAAAAAAGGAACAAAAAATATGGCTCAGCCTGCAATAATCACCGAGCGCGAGCACACATACTCACCGAGCGCGACCAAACGCAGCCAACAATACTCGTCAGACTGAGAGGCAAAAACCGGGTAATAAATAGGATATCACCCGCGTTCCTCGTTCTGAGATCCAAACAATGTTGAGACGCGCTCTTAGCACTCGGAAAACAGGTACTATACTTATCAGCCGCTGCAGAGACCCGCAGGGCCGAGCCATTGTTGTATCTCTCCGAGGAAAGCGGCTGATAACCTGTTTCTCACCTAATTTCAAGATCTCAGTCCGACAACAATGGAATAGCACGCGCACAACTAGAACGAATCGTGCCGACATTGTTTTGCTTAGAAAGCTCGACAATGCCACAGTGCGAGCAACAATATTTACGCGAAGATGTCATTGTTGGCAGCATTAATATTTCTTATTTGGTGAACGGGTGTTCGTTGTTGAGTTTTCGTTGCTTCAACGGTGACGAGCCTTCGGAGTCGAGTAACAAGCCATAAACACAAGAAGAGAACCCTTATTGGTCATCTTGGTTATTTCGTCGTTGAGTAGCCTTTTGCTTGTGCGATGACGCTGCCTTCGAAATCTTGAACAGAGATGCAGTACGATAATAAACGTGTAATTACAGGACGTAGAGCCGAATGGGCCCGATTAGCGATAAATAAACTAAAAATATAGAAAAATGTTATTGTTGACAGCCATTGTTATGTCTTGTTTGTTGAAGGGGTAATCATCGTTGAGTTTTCGTTGCTTGAACGGCGATGGGTGTTCAGAATCAAGCAACAATGCTCTGGTCATGAAAAATGTGTACTAGTTGTCAAGGGCGTCGTGCCATTGGGGTACGGGTGGGCACGTGCCCCCCCCCCCCCCGTCTCCCCCATCCTCATCGCAGTTTTCCAAAAATAAAGACGATTTTGGCTTGTGTGCTGTTTAGTGCAATATTAAAAAGTGTAAATCTGGGTCTTCCATCTGTCTCAAACTCATTAAAATTGTAGAAAATGCGTCAGGTTCCCAGGCCCCGAACGTCGCGGGGAGAGCTTACAGCACTCCCCAAGACCCCCTAGCTGGAAAAGGATGTGCCCTCCCCAATTTTGTGGGTGCACGATGCCCCTGCTAGTTATTGTCTGAAGGGGCTATTCGTTGGTGAGTCTCCGCAGTATGCAGGTGTAATATCCAAGAGCAGGCGTGGTATCCGATATCACTCTTCCTTTTTCATCTCAGTCCTAAACCATTGTTGCAATCACGTCGTGTTCCATTGTTAAAGGAGGACTGAGATCATGAAACTGTGTGATACCTCTTTTAAGCACAAACAAAGTGTTACGACAAGCCGTCCACTTTATTGCGGGATATCGTCTTTTTATTTTGTGTGATTTATTTTTAATGTTTCACAGACGCGGCTTATGCCGAAAATTTTATTTGTTTAAAACTAAACGGTGATGTTGTGATATCAAAATATTGCCTTTTACTGACGTAGCCCAACCTAGCCTTTGAAACGATTTTAATGACTCTTTTTTTTTGGATACTTTTTTCCTACTGTAAATTCTTCCTCGCTTAAAAGGGCCGTTCTATTCAGTCATGTAAAAATCTAGCTAAACTACTAAGTAACGTTTGGGGTTTTCCTGATTTAGTTGCAAGTCGTCTTCCGTGATTAACACATTATTTCTTGTCGTGAAAATTTTATTTTCCATTTCTGTATGCTTCTGTATGTCTGTATGGTTTCCAAATATCGCAAATATCATTTCGCGAATTATTTCGTGTATCTTATCCGTCGCAGCATTTTTTCTTTTCATACTTTTCAATGCAAAAGCTATTTTTTTGTTAGCTGATCTGAAAAAAAAAATTCAAAAAAAAATTCACATGAAAATCGGCACAGTGTTTACAAATAATATTTTGAATAATATGATGTGTATCTTTAAACTACCTTTTTTCCAAGTATTCACGAGATCACGAAAAGCTGTCTTTATAGAAAAAGTGTTTAGCGATCACAGTTAATAAGTAGCCTACTAAAGTTAGTAAGTAGCAAAGTTATAAGGAAAAATATATGTTAGTCGGAAATACATAATGGCCAACCCCTTGAACTCGTATCGGAAGTAGTTCTATAGAAATTCTGGTAGTCTTTGAATTTTCCGTTTTGCCTGCAAATTAATAATCAGTGAATTATTAATTTGCAGGCAAAACGGAAGTTGCAAAGAGTTGTTCCCTGACGAACAAATGGTCATAAAAATCTGTGGCAAAACAAAATTTTAATTTTCAGCCTTATACGGGTCTTGCTCACAATAAAAGCAGTAAAAGCTAAAAAAAAAATAAAAAATAAAAAAAACTCATAGAGGGATGAAATCAGGCAGCCAAACTGCCTGCCGTCATTTTGTAAGAAACAGAATGGCAGCCGCAAGTTTGGCTGCCTCATTTTATCCCTCTTTTTTTTTTTTTTTTACATTTTAGTGCTTTTATTGTGACCAAGCCCTGCATACCGAAAATTAAAATCTTGTGCTGCAAATTAGTTTGGGGACTTTGTTCGTCAGGGAACAACTTTTTACAACAGGAAATAATGTAAAAGGAATATAATATAGCCTATAAAGAAAATATGTATAAAAAATCATCAGATGCACTTCTCAATTGAACATTTTTTTTCAATATGTAACAATATTGTAAAGTAGCCTATAACATGCTGGTATTAACACATCAACCAATCGCATTCATCGAACTTGTAATGGTTTAATAACTTTAAACAGTCAATAGTTCTGCTCACATCCGAGTTGAATTCTAGTAGAGAATAATACTGTAAAAATCCTTTTACTGCAAAGCTTTACACGCCCTACTTTCATTTAAATTATATATATATTTTGCTATATATATACAATACATATAGCATACATATATATTGCTATTGATAGATAATAAATACCTAAACTTTATAAATTTCTTGAAAATTGTATTTGTGTGATGAAAACCCCATCGCCGGATCAATTTACATATTTTCTATATTTTCTTTCAGAATTCAGCTTCTTCGATAATGCATGATCAAATGAACAACACAACTGAAAGATTTCACAGGACAATAATGGCCGAAGTTCAGAGGTATTTGTCTCCAACAAACTTAAACTTGTGATACAAATCTTATAATTACAGCCGAATCAAATCTTTGAATGGCGTGTATTACCATTTTACATTTTTAGCAAACGTTTCGAACGCCTTTGTTGGTGTTAACTTGTTAATTCTTTTTTCTCTGTAGGTCCAGTACTGGCCATTTTTTTTTTATCACCAGTGACCTAGTATTTTGGTATAAATACCGGCTCATTACTGAACTGGCATTTTTAATACAAGTTTTGGTACTCTGCTATTTAAGTCCTTAAAGGAATGCCGGAAGCATGGCAAAAAAAATACAACTGCATCCCAGTAAAACTACTGGCTTCTTGTCTTGTGTGAGGCAGGTGAAAAGCGACTCCTTATTGTCACTGAGGCACTGCATTAACTCCTGAATACCAGTAGGCCAACAGTAAGTGGCCTATCATCTTTGGCTTTTAATATCATCATTAAGCAATAATCGTGATGTACACCCCCAATCTCTTTCATCACAAACCCTCTACCCCTTTCTACCAAAAAAAAAAACGTCATAAGATGACGTCTATTACTTCCATTTCAGCCTCCACGTTACTCCTTAACTCCTTTGCCTCTTCTTTCAACTGGATGTCAGATCTAGACGGTCGGTTTTTTTTAATTCTCAGATAGCCAGAATGTAAAACCAATCTATTGTAAAGTTATCATTACCGAAGTTTTATACGTTGCCGCTAAGGTGACCAAGATCATAGGCCCTGGGTTTCCACAGATGTTATGGTTACACCAATGAGCTTCCCTATTTCTAAGCTCTGTTTTGCCTTTAATAAATAAATTAACAAAACCCCGTCGCAAGACTTGGGTTTGTTAATTTATGATTGTTGCACAGAAATACGGGGCTAAATTTTCTTTCGTTAGTTGCCATGGTAATGGTGAGTTTGTTGTTATAGGGACTACCTCTTTAAGCAAATTGTTGCCATCTGTGAGTGAGACGATAATAAAGCTTCATGTCCATAGCTTGGTTGTAGTCGATAACATGTATGCAACACAGATGTAATACAATTGTTGAAGGCCCCCATGATCTCTGAAGATGCTATCCACTGTTCAGCCTTCATACGACTTGTGTAATTTTACACTCACAAAGTGCGCAATATGTGTACTGACAGTAACATCGAATGTAATAGACTGTTACATAAAATACAATGGACACCGCAAAGCCGACACGTTACGGTGCCCTTTACTGTAACGCGCAGCGATGGTACAAGCTAGCTGATAAACCTGCTACTAACCTGCTATAAATACAGCAGGTCTGGACTAAATCTTCAGTTGGAGTTTGCTGGGATCCTTCCTCTCAAGTTTGCCCTAATGAACTTGCTAGGGCTGGCGTAAGCTAACAGTTGCTGCCTGCATATAGTATGTAATACCTACCGCATAATTCCTTAACTGTACGGTAGTGGCAACTCAAATTTGAGCGAAAATTTAAATCGTGTGTGTTGTCTGCCAGTAGTTACATATTTTGGGTGCCCGCCGTAACCCGAACAGTATCCATGTTTCGAAAAATTATGGATGCCACATTTTTTCCCCTTCCGAACTAAAAACTTGAAATTGAAATAAAAATATCCGTTTCTTTTCTCCGGGAAATAACGTAAAACAGTCGTAAATAACTAAGCAGTGGGGAATAAAAAAACCGTTACCTAGCAGATTGCAGGGGTTGAAAAGTGAAGATACAGCATTTTTGGCTACGAGTTAGAAGTTTCGTAGAACAGTAATAGTCGACCTGAACCCTTATTATTCTGAATGAACTTTGAAATCTGTTACAAGAAAGGCAGCCTTATCCAAGTGGCAGATGCCATGATAATGAAAACTAAACTCTTGGCCGATTGTGAAGTAGAACGAGTAGAGGTATTGGAGAAATCCACTGGATTTCCTAGTTTGGAACAGATCAGTAAGGTGCAGGATGATGAAATGGTCATTGCGCCAAATTGCCAGGGTAAATGATGTAGCTGACTGTACATCAGCTGTTCAAGCAACTCAGCTTCTGTGATAGGATCTTATGTAAAAACCTATGTTCCATATAATGTGCATGATGCAGTTGATAGTATTACACGTTTTAAAATGTTTTTTGTCGAATGCACTGCATTACTGTGTTATTGTTGCAATCCACTCCTCGCTACTGGACGGCCATTTTGGAGTCTTTAAAACTCTAAAATAGTAACAGGAACTGGTAGGATGGGTTGGTATGAAGAAAGACATTGTAAAGATTGTAAGCAGCTGCGAGATTTGTCAGACTTCCAAAACTGACTCTTCTAG
>JAHWFP010037437.1:39123-53425 GCA_023313725.1 Lithobius niger
TTTGTCAGACTTCCAAAACTGACTCTTCTAGTGCTGCTAGACTCCTGGAGAAAATTGACCCTTCCAATGCAACCTGGAAGCGTGTATCTGTGGATTTCATTGAGCCTTTACTGGTAACCAAGTGGGGCAAAAAATGAATACTCATAGTTCAGTTCTTGGCCAGAATTGTATGCTATCGAGATGGCCAAAGCAAAACAAGTTGCCAGTGTCTCTTAAAGATGTTGTCCTCAGATGGTGATATTTCGAATGCATCTTTTCCACCAATGCCCTTGTCCTGTGGATAATATTCAGCATAGTCTGTTGGCCAGTATGGGCATAAAAATCCATTATGCAACCCCCTACCACGCTCAAGCTATTGTAGTTGATAAACATAACAAGGTCATAAAATCTATGCTAAGTTGCTTTTCGTTTAGATGGCCACATTTCACCTAGACAGTGAAACAATCGTAGTCCCTGGGTGCTACGGTGGGTGTTTGTTTATCTTCTTACTGTAGTTTCATTTATGTTCTTAGTTCTTAATTCATAACACAACCTAATGGACTGTGGGGAAGGGGGGGGGGTCATCTTGTTTCAATGTCTTGTTTCTTGTTACAGTAAAGTAATTTGGCAGAATTTAGTTTGTCAACAATAAAGAGTCAACAACAAAATTTGTTTGGGTGAATTTAGTCTGTCAACAGCAAATGTAGGCAGGAGGAATATTTTTTATGTCTATTTTGACTGATTCGTCGGATTCAATTTGCGTAACTCGTAGCATATTATTTTCGTAACAACTAAAAAGCTACAAAGCAAACCAAGGCTTGACATTGTTTTAATAATCCCTGGTAACCTGCGTAAAGGCTACGGCATACCAAAACTGACAACAATACCCGACTCCTCTGTCCACGAACTGTGAGCTTCATTGTTAGTAGTGTTCAGTGTTGTATGGACAAACTCGTTGACGCCTACTGTACACATGCTTTGCGGCATTAAGACAAGAAAAGAAACTGGTCCCTTTATTGTCTGTGAGCTGCGTTCAATTTTCTGGCATAAAAACACCTCCAAAAAAGGTGGATAAATCTGAAAGTAACAAGGTTAAGGAATAAAATTAAACCCAAGATATGTGACAAACCCACCCACTCCTACAACCTTCGAAAAAGTGGGTGTAGGGAGCGTGAGTCACACCAATAACATACGTGAGATTTTTTCCGTACCTAGGTCGGTTTTTAGCCCCAAAACCAAGAAAATTGCAATATGGAATTTTCGAGTAGGTCTAGTCTACAATTTATGAACTTCCATGAAAATGGCAAAATAAAGGTGTAAGGGACCGCTCAGAATTTCTCAGCAGGGAAGGATTGAATAAAAAGAGGGGGGGGGGGGGCTACACATTTTTTTGCTGCCCTTCAAGGGGGATCAAAATTTTTCAATGGCTCTAAAAGGGGGGGGGGTAATAATTTTCATTATTTTATTTGGCAATTCACGTTGTGCAATTGTCCTAAAATGTTCTTCAGAATTCTTTAAAAAAGTTCTTCTGAATCAATAAAATTGCTTCAGCTTTCGGGGCCGAACCCCGCTGTAAACATTAGTAATTTAATTTTAAAATATCTCATGATTAAAAAGCGTAGTATTTTCGCAGTCAGGCGCATGTATTCTTTTCTCAGATATCTGCAACGTGTGGTTGTAACACATGTGGTTTATTGTTTAAAAAGTGACAACAGAGTTTTCCGGTTGGATTTTACCAGCTAAATTGTCCCTCCCTCGGAATGAGCAGAATGACCTATGTTGGTTAATTCTCGTTAAACAAAAAAACAAAACGGTGTTTTCGCACTGGTTGCATTGCACAGCCAATTCGATCGAACAAGACGGGATGCTAACACCAGGAGTCGACCACAGGATTATTTCTGAGTCTACCTTTAGACCAATATGGAACAGTTATCAACTATTAATGCATCGATTTTTTTGGAAGGGAGGGGGGGGGCTACGAAAAAAAAAACGGTCCTTCAAAGGGGGGACCAAAGAACTTTTTGGGCGAGTTTTGGAAGGGCTCCACCACAAACTTCCAACCCCCCCCACCGCTAACAAATTATGAGCGGTCCCTAACAACAGAAAAAAATGCAGTAAGGAATGGTGCAACACTGAATAATACTAGTTGGTGCAGCAGCGCCCAAAAAATGTTGCATAAATACAAAAAAAAAAGGAATTAATTCCACTAATTTCAGATGGTTGGGGGTAGGGGGGGTCGGTGAGACTGGTCTCCACCCAACACGGTACAAAAAAAAGGAAATGAGTGGCCTATGCTAGTCCCTTCACAATACCATTCAACATATTTTTTTTAGTCATCATGTAGTCAGTTAGGCTTGGAGATTCAATCCTTTTCCCCCACCCTGCTCTAAGGAGTTGCAAGGCTCCAGCACCTTGCACGGTGGAGGGGGGGGGGGGGGGGGCAACGGAACTAGGAACCGGGTGGAGGCAGGAAATTAGAGTGCACCCAAGAAAATTCTGGTTTTGAGTGATGATCTACTGGCAAAAACAGTGATAAATTTTCTTGAAGCCGAATAGGGCAGACATTAAGACAAGAATGTCCTTGGGCAGTATAAGGGGGACCATCCTTGACCTGTCTTGTCACAACTGCAGAGCCAGTCAAAATGAAAACTACAATCTGAAAAGCGAACCAAACTTTTTGGATGGCAAATTTCTACAGGAATGGCAGACCACAGCTCTATCCAAGGAGCAGATGAGAAGAAGGAGCCAGGGTACAAACATCTCCAACACCAGGCATCACAACCAAAACCAAAGAAGGGAAAGGGAACCAAGTCGGTTGCCGCTTCCACCAGCCCATCTTTGGTAGCATCCGCCGAGGCAATTCTGAGTAACTGGGCACCCAGCGTTCCGGGTGTCTTGGCCCAACCCTCACATAACAGCGGGGCCAGATCCAGTCAAAAAGATATCAAGAAGGGAAAAGGTAGCACCAACCAGCAGAAGATGGGAGGCTGAAGACCAAATCTAGGAAGTTCACCAGCGATACTAGGGAGATCTAGACAATTTAGGACCGAACACAGCACGTTTCAGCACAAGTGTGGATGGGACCCTGGGATGGAAATGCTTCTTGGTGCAACCATTACCTACGATGTGTACTGGCCATTGGTTGAACACAAACGTTAACTGGGCAGATCTGGACATCTGATTCTGCATAAAATTAAACACTGTTACACGAACGACCTACCTGTGTCCATGAAGAATCCATGGGGAGAACCCTCTTGCTTCAACCTAGTGACATTGCCCACAATGGACGCTACCGAAATCTTGCACCTTTCGACCAGGGCCCTTTTGGGAACTTCAGCAGCACAGGAGGAAGCTTCAACTTCAACAGCAGCAAGGATGATCAAGGAGACAACTAGTTGAAATGACAAAGCAGAGGTAAACATGTGGTTGATAGACATTTTAGAGGAGGAGCCGGGATATGAGACTGATCTCCGCTGCAATCAAATGGTGAGTTAACGTTTTTGTCCTTCTATAGCCTGAACTTTGTTGGTAAACATGGCAAGAAGGTGTTACAGCATTGGATTTGGATTTGCGTAGTATAGCCTGGACCTAATGTCATCCGCCCTATTACAAGGAAACTATAGAAACCAACAACGTAACAACTCCACCAGTATTGGACATTGAGTTTTGAACACTCGGTTGTTACAGCATTGGGTTACTCGGTTGTTACAGTATTGGACATTGAGATTCGAACGCAGTCTTCAAATGTTGTACTGAACTCGCGTACAGATTAATCGGTCCTGGTAGATGCCAGTGTTTGCGGAAAGATCTTTCCATTATTGAAATAGAATAACGTTGCAGTGTTGGAGCTCGTTTCTATGCTATAAATAGTTCGAACGAGGTAAGTTTCGCACATTACAATGCTAAATTACAACAATAGAGTTTTAGTCTAGGAAAAAGCGCTTCATTTACACTTGTGTGGCAAAGAAGAGTTCAAAATTCATTGTCAGTACTGTACACTGACAGCTACTGCAGAAACTGATGAATACATACTTTTTTTATTATTTTGTTATACTAGCCTTATGTGTTCCTGGTTCACAATCAGGAGTTAAACGGGACAGAAAGCCAATTGGGCTCGATAAGTGTTAAATAAATACGGATGCAAACCGATTTACGTTGCCTTTTGGACGTAAATGTCAGACTAAATCTGAGTGGGGAATCGAACTCACGACCTTTGAAACCAATGTCAGTATGGCTGAGTGGTAGGACTCCGGCCTTTGGTTTCAAATGTTGTGAGTTCGATTCCCCACTCAGGCAGTCTGACATTTAAGTCCAAAAGGCAACGTAAATAGGTTTGCATCCGTATTTATTTAACGATCAGGAGTTCAGATGTTCGGCTTGGCATGCTGAATATAGAAATGTACAGTAAAAGAAACGATTTGTATGTTTCTTAAAACGCTGGCGTAGAATTAGGTAACATTGAATAGAATAAATAAGTTTTATTCTGACATAGTTTTAATACTAGCTAATGCTAAGGTGATTGTGGGTATCTAGGTTGGTCTTCTCTCTTCTAAGCAAAAACTTAGAGAAACTTAGGGGAGAGAGGATGTAATAGGCTATTACATGAAATACATCGAAGACTGTGAAGCCAACATTTCACGGTGCCACTTGCTAGTACGTTCATCGATGGTGCATTCGAATGATAGCTGATAAACCAGCTATATGCCAAGTGTCAGTTGCTACTCAGGGAGCATGCCCTATGCTTAACCAGCTGGAATTGCTTCCTGCACACGACCCGTTACCGATTGCGTAATTTCTTGGCGGGAGTCTATTGTTTAGAACCGTATAAATATAACGGGTTTGGGCTCAGCCTTCAGTCGGTGTTTGGAGACCAGTCTAATAAATTGGACCTCTTGAATTCCCTACGGCTGGCTCAAGCTAATGCTTGCTGCTAACCCCTAGTATGTAACACCCACCGTATAGTCCCGATGTAATAGTGGCAACGAGAGATTGAGCGAAAACTTATCTCTTGTCTCTTGGTAGTTGCAGGAATATTCACCCATGCTCCGGAAGGTTGGTAAGCTGGTCCAACCCTCAGATTATATCATCAAGCGCCGCTGGGAAATTTATGAGTTTAGAAAACGTGGGGGCGGTGGGGGAAGGTAGTGCTTGTTTTTTTTTTTGTAAACGTAGGCCCTACACACTGTTTCAATCAGTTCAGGTAGATGGACAAGTTATCCGTTAAAAAAAAAGAATTACTATGGCCGTCTCATGTGCCAGAGGTCCTGGATTCGAATCTGGCCTCAGCAACCCCTGGCATTTTCGGGAAGAGAAAGGCCCTGTGATGGCCCATGCTCATGTCGATTGTGGCATGTAAAAAAAACCTAGTAATTTCCGATGGGATTTACCTAGCAAAATTGTCCCTCACTCCTTCTAGCACCACGCCTAAGGCTGGGTGCGCGTCAGAAGCTAAAGCTCCCTGTACTGATTCTTTCAATGCGTAGGCTATTATACAAAAGTTTTTGGGAGGTGCAAGCAGCATTGTTATTTTCGTAAACATTGTTATGATTAATGCTAAATAACATCACGCTTTATAGTTTTGTTTCGAACATTTTCTGAAAACCAGCCATCCACAATGAATGCAGCCCCGAATTAACGAATATGCTATCAAACGGATTTAATATTAACTGCAAACAAAACGCTCGAAGAAAATGATGTCGACACAATCAAAGCGAACACTCGAATCAATCAAACGCTTCATGTTTGCACTTGCAAATTTTCACATCCCAAATCAATAACCTAACGAGAAGAATGTTTGCTTGGGAAAAGAATCAGAGCTATGTTCGGCATTTCAGCTAGCATGCAACATCAAAAGGGCTAGCCTCCTTATAATTATGCGTGACATCAACACGCATATTAATGAGGCAAATCTTCTCACAACCCCCTGTTATTATAGCGAGGGTTCAGACGGTACAAAAATTTGCAAAGCAGCCCACAACCTACGACCCCCACACGTCCAATATGTAGATTATGGGGAAATGTATGAGGAACAGCAATGGGGTAGTTGGGTGGGGGGAGGGGGAGGTTGGAGGGAACGTGAAGTGGCAGCTTAAGTTTCTGCGCAATGCAGCGTCCAAGAAGGTGGGCGCAACGCCATTACGCGTCCCAATTGGAGAGTTAATGAATTAATTGATGGAGGCCCCGCCCCCCAGACGAGCACGCCCTGGATTAACGGCCTGCAGCTCGCCCTAATGGCTGGTCGCACGCTCTGATCACCCGATGTCTCACGTGCACCCCTAATTTGCGACATCTCCGGTGAAAGACGATTTTTCCCCCCTTTTTTTTGTCTTCTGGAAAAACGAGCTGCGCGCTCGTGCTCTTTTGATCTTCTCCCTACTTTTTTATACTTTCATGTTTTTTTTTTAAGTTACACGGTCCCCCCCCAAAAAAATTGGAAAGATTCTCGTGCTGAGCGTTCGTTCCATGTTTCTTCACAAGTATCGAGCATGCGCGATTTAAACCCGTGACAATCAAGACACAGCAACTCGTGCTTTTGTCAGCGAATTAATAGAAAAGTAGTCCTGACTTTCTGTATATGGTGAATTTAAATTTTCGGTAGTTGTGTGGCTAGTTTTCCAGCGTTGGAGGTAACAGTCTTTCGACAATTCTACACGCTCCATGTCTACCCTTTTTTGAGAACTTTTTTTTTTTTTTGTAGTTCATAAAATCTTCGTTGCAGTTGAGGATGTGGCCATAGCGACTAAGGCGCTATGCAAGTGATCTGGGGGCGAACTGGGTAGCTGGTTCGAATCCGGGTCATGCCACTCCGACGAAACGTAAGTGCATAAAGGTGGCTTACTGAACTACGTTATTTCTTGAGTATGATTTTCGCTGTTGGCTTAATTTCCAATTTTACAAAGAAATAAAACATCAAAAGCTGACGTTTTTGGAACTGACGTTTTCACTTTTTTTTTTTGCTTTTTCCTCTTTCCTGCATATAAAGTTGACACCTACATTTTTTCAAGATTGGCAACATTTGGTCTCACGATCGGTCATTTTGTCGAAACCTATCGAAACCTGTCCACGACCATAGCAATGAGCTGAGTGTCACACACCACAGATACGACATTGTCGTGAGATGTCTTCGGACATCTTTAGGCGTCTCACGACAACAAGAGTGAGACGCTTTCTATCTGCACACGCGCTACGCACGAGGCTAGCCACACACCAAATTAGATATTTGTCTTGCAACGCCTCGTCCCGAGACATTTGTCTGATTTAGTGTGCGGCCAGGCTAAGGCCAGGCACACCAAATCAGACGTTTAGTCGCACGACAAAACATTTTGTTAAAACCTGTCTCAACGTGCTGCAGATGTCTCCAAAACCGTAGCAATGAATTGAGCGCCACACACCGGATGAGATACTGTCGCGAGACGTATGTAGGCGTATTTAGGTGTCTCACGGCAACAAAACGAAGCTCGTTCTAGTTAGGTCTGATGGGTTCTCTCCAACAGATGCGACGTTTTGTCTCGCAACGTTTCGTCGAAATACATTTGTCTGATTTGGTGTGCGGCCCATCCTTAGGGCGAAACGTCGCATATAGTGGAGAGACCCCCCGTCACACGAAACCAGAAGAAGCTTCGCTTTGTTGTCGTGAGACACCTAAATACTCCTAAAGACGTCTCCCGGCAACGTCGCATCCGGTGTGTGGCGCTCAGCTCATTGCTATGGTTTTGGAGACGTCTGCAGCATTCTGAGACAGATTTCCAACAAAATGTCCTGTTCTGAGACGTTTTGTCGATTTTGGTGTGCGGGCACCGTAAGGGTGGCCGCGCTCAGCTCATTCCTATGGTTTTGGAGACGTCTGCAGCATTCTGAGACAGATTTCCAACAAAATGTCCTGTTCTGAGACGTTTTGTTGATTTTGGTGTGCGGGCACCGTAAGGGTGGCCGCGCTCAGCTCATTCCTATGGTTTTGGAGGCTTCTGCAGCATGATAGGTTTTGACAAAATACCCTGTCGTCCGGCGTTTCGTTGTTTTCGGTCTTTTCTGGTCATCTCGGCCCCTGCGTTGATCGAGACTTTCCAGGATCGAATCCCAGGATTTGCTCCTCTCTTTACGAGACTTTTTCTCCTTCAAAAAGATATAGATTTTGGTTTGGTTAACCTTTTTGTAATGTGTGGCGCAGTGGCAACCCGGGTCACTGCACTGTGACTGTGGTTGCCGCTAATGGCCTAGCTTAGACGCGCCATTAATCCTCATCCCCCCCCCCCCCGCCCTTAAAAATGTGTAGTAATGTTCAGAATTGGGCCAATTAATCCATTAATTTCCATATTGCTTCAGATTACGTAAGGCTGAAAGATACACCACATGATTTTTTTTAATATTTATAAAATTAAAATTTTTTTTTAATGTACAGAAAAAAAAAACTTTTTTCGTACTATGCTAGGCCCCCACTCACGAAGGAATGCCCCAACCCGGCAACCTTTCGTTCCGAAGGCACGAAAACTAGGCTACTGACACTTTGAATACACCTAAAAACCTACGAGACTCAAGCGAATAGCGCATTTTATACACTCATCTTATTTAAAGTATTAAAGTAGAAAAACTACAGTTTTACCTTCAACACAAACATCGGCCTTCATACACAGGAAGCTTCCAACCCCGTTTCCAACCCGGAACTTCCGTTCAGGAATTTGCATAAGTCGCATGTAAAAATTCTTAAATTCTTGAAACAAGTCTTTAAAAAAAACTCGAATAAGACGATAAATTAGCTTGACATCACACCTTAGCATTAAAATACATATCCGTGAATCATAGGCGATTTAACGGCTATAATTGCTCTTGAGCTCGAAACGGCTAGTCCAATATCTCGGGGTTGAAGGTAGAAAATTCGCGCACAAGTGCGCTCGTGTTTCCATTCACCCCCTCGATATTGGACTAGCCGTTTCTTGCTCGTGAGCAATTATAGCCGTTAAATCAACTATGATTCACGGATATCTATCACTAAATGGAGCTCAACTGACAATTTACGTTGATCCACTAACCCACCGAGCGAGGTACTTTTTTTTTTGTGGGACCGATTTTTCGTAGGGTTATTTTTTATACGGGACCGAATTGTCGCACTGTCTTTAATTTTGGGACAGAATTGTCAGGGATCGAGTTGTCCAGGGCCAGATTGTCATGGACCCGTTAGAACAGCGGACGAAAATACGAACTCCTTATACAACGATAAGCCATACACTGTGAAGACGATGTGCACTGAGAGGACACATCAATGTGTACTTTTTCAGCCACCACACGAACTGAGTACTGAGAGTACACGATATGTGTACTGGTAGTACACAAGCTGTGACGAGAATGTGTGCTGTTGCTGCACAGACTGTGTACTGCCAGTACACAACTCGTGTGGAGGCTGAGAAAGTATACATTCATGTGTACTGTCAGTACACATCGTCTTCAGATTGTACGCACTCCCTTTGTTCTCTATTTTTCTCATGCTGGTATTTAACTTTTCAGTCCCAATGAACCATTCCTACAAAGGTTTAAAACTACGAACGTAATAAAACCAACATAAAAAAAAATATGTCACTCTTGTTTAAATAACAGTTTTTTTGTTCGTTTTCGTTTAGAATTCATTAAGTGGGTCTTGCGTCAATCATCGTTCCTTCTCTTCCAAGCGATTTCTCACCCCTCCCTCCTCACTTGTTTTTCCTTTCCCCTTCCCGTAAAGCCCTTCCACCACCATCCCCCCCCCCCCCCCCCCTTGCATTGCCAGCACCTTCCCTGATTTCTTCGCTTAGGTCGTAATCAAATCGAAGGCAATATTTTGAGCGTTAAATTCGATTAAATTCGTTAGACGCTGATATGTCGTTATTGGCGTCTTAGACTACAGGGATTTCCACATCCTGATCATTTTGTTGGGCGTTTTTTCTATACGATTTTTTTTTTTTAGTTTTTCTTGTACGCCCATTCATTCATGAGGTGCACCCTCGTATTAAAAGAAAATAGTAGTAGATGTTGGCAAGGTACACCACGGCCAAGAGAAAGTAATCCGCACTCCTTGCATCGAAGCAAATTCAGGTTTGTTTTTGTGTGGTTTTTACCTATAACTCTAAAAGAAAATTTGTTGCGCGACAAGAAGAATGTGTCACCCAAGGAGCTGCTTGAAATGCCGATGTTTGCTACGGCAGGAAAAGACGTAATGCTGCTTTGGTCGACGATTTTACGAAGAGGCGAAACGGTGTGAGCAGCCTACTTTACGTACGAATACGGAAGTCGATCAAAAATAACTGACGTAACATAACCTAATAACAATAACGATAAGACTACGCAACCAACGAAATAGCACCATAAATACTACATTAAATCTTGCGGATAAAATTAAAAAAATAATAATCATCGCAGGCCCAACGAGAATTCCTGTCTGGGTTTACATTTATAATCTTAGTCGTATGTCTAATTAACTGAACAAAAAACGGCTTCGCCGTTTAGAAAAAAGGATTAGAGCTCGTATGCCCATACTCACAGCTCTCAAGGAGCACGAATAAAAACGGATTAGAGTTCACTCGAACGCAACGAACTATAAGTTGAACTCCAATTCCAGGTAGCAAGGATACATTTTACTCAATGGTTATGTCAGAAAGTGAACACTGTTTGTATTTGAAATGTGTAATGTTTGTGCATGTGCATGCACTTAATTTGTGTATTATACTGGCTTTTTCAAAATTTGTCTGCGTTTTACATTTTAAGTCTGATTCTTGTGAGTGGCTATATGTTTATTTTGTGTGTAGGCTGGCATGTGACAATCCTTGTTCCCTGGAATTGAAGTTCAAATTATAGTGCGTTGCGTTCGCTGAAAAAAAATAACTCGTGGTGCAGCACGTGTGGCAGCTCATCATGCAACAGCGTTGAACGCGATTGAAGTGGGGAAGGAAATGGCGTCTTCAAGCCAAGGCCGACTGGGGTAGAAATAGCTTGTCTCACATATGGCTCAATGCAGGTTCACGGTCATGCCGGTAAGTAGACACATTTTAGCACCGCTTTGGTAAAATAACATTCTGGCGATATTAAACCAACTGGCCTGGAGCCAGGAGCTGAAACCTGATGCTTCTCTCCCTGATGGCCTTGTGCAAACGATGGAATTCACTACATGGCTACTCCAACGCACTTTCGACGTTACTTCGTTCCCGCTTTCTTCTACAAAGCTAAATTACAGGGCTGCCACTGTGAAATCGTAAATTTTATTTTAACTTTTAATGACAAAGCGGACTCAAATTTTACGATATTTTATGACAAACTCGACGTCTTTGGTACCATCAAGAATTTATAGGGTTTTGGAGGAGAATTTGTAACTCTAGAAAGTCCGTATTGAAACAGGTTAGATTCGTCTCTATTAGTTCCGCCCGAGTTTTCAGAGGGCGCCACGTGTTCCATCTGGTAATTTTTGTTCATTTTTCAGCCCAAATCTAAAGTAAACTAAATTACAACTAAGCTGCGCTAAATGATAATTAAATACTAGCTAGTTTCGTTTAGTTTAGTTTAATTTTAGGCTAAAAACTGAGTGGAAATTCCCACATAAAACACATGGCGCCCTCTATAAACTAAGACGGAACTAATATAATGTATGTAAGACGTTTCAGTATGGGTCTCAGTCACAAATTCTCCTCCCAACCCTACAAATTTTTTGTATCATTAATTGTTTGTATCCCTCTTATTTAACGACAAATTTGCCAGGTAATATTGTAACGCGTGAAAAAAAATTGAACTTAACACGACACAAACGCTTTCTTCAGCTTTCTTTCCACAAGACTGGTTTTATCACAGCCTGCCTGTTTTAACCCAGTACGTATCTCTGACTGTGCTGTTAGCAAAACCTCCTGACGATATACTGTGTCGTCGTTACCACCAGCAATTTTTTTTACTAATTCCTGACCTGCTAATTCATCAGACACTGTCATTGCAGCTGTGAGAGCTTCAATTTAAACACTTATGATTTCTGTAGTATTCATCAACATTGGCTTTTCCTTGCTGTTAAACGCAAAAATTCTGTCGTCGAAAACCGGAAAGTTTTTCGTATTTTAACATCACAATTTTTAGGCTAGTATCTTATAATTTTTCTTCGGTGATCTATTGGCATAAATAATTTAAATTTTTAACGCATTAGTCTTTCAGATTTTTGACCTCACGGTAATTATTAACAAACAATTGAAAATTAGTGCACTGAAGCGCACACGGATGAAACGTCATGTCTATTGTAAGCGCGCAAAGGATCATATAATCGTAGCATGCCATTCAATTAGTTACCAGTATTCAACAGAAAGTCTCCTAGACGCCACATTTTAAAACAGATTTTTAGCTAAGGATTGACTAACGGAAAGTAAATAGACCTTTGGGGCCGTACTTGATGTGAAGGATCGAGAAATATAACGTTGGAAGGAATGTACCTTTAATTTAAGCAAACTAACTTAAAATTTCCTTTATTTCGATTATTTTATGACATGTAGGAGAAATTTATGACAATTTAAGACATTCTGTTAAAATCGGAACATTTTATGTATTTAATGACAAGCGGGAGGCCTGGAATTACTTCTTTTCGATTGTGTGGTTCCTTTTTTTTAATCTGAGTAAACGGCGAAGGAGCACCTTGCACATATACACTTTTTTATATGAACAGACGATCACTTGGAGGGCGAAGGATGGCGCGCAAAGCACGAGCCAATTTGCTGACACGCGTTCTTTCAACACGATTATTTTCTTTAATGCAGCTGATAAATGTGAGCACGTGAGACGAAAAGCCTCTAAGGGGGATTCTTTAAACAAATTTTCGAGGCGTGACTTTTACGACAGTTTAAAATAAATGTAATAAAATAGAAGAGGGGTGCTCCCCCCCCCCCGCCCTCTTATTACATCCACTCATTCAGGAAACTAATATGTAAAAATTATTAGAAAACAGAAAAATTCGAATCAGGAAATATTTGTATTTACCTTAAAAAAAAACACAGGTAGAGCTAATATTTTTGAAAATTTCTTATGAGCATGTTAAGCAAAATGTGTCTTAAATGAAAACGTTGTTTCTGTCAGAGTTGCTCCGCTAACGTTTGCGATATGATTACTGGACTGGATAACTTCGGGGAGTGAGGGGGGGGGGGGGTGAACCCGGAGCACGATTGTAACATGCGGCATCGAAATTACTGGAAGTTGGAAATTTCGGTGTTTAAAATGTAACGTGCATATATATAGTCATAAGTGATGTGGAACTGTTTTTAACAATATAAAATGTCGTAAAAATGTTCTATTTTTTTTGGTATTGTCTGCTTTAGATTCAAACGATGTAAATAAATTTAGAACGAAAATGGTTGCGCCCCCCCCCCCCACACACACACACATTGTATCCTTCAGTGGACCCTCAAAATCCTAGCTATACGCCACTGCTTGGAAAGCTGAAATGACATATAGCTCGATTACAAATGTTAAGATCAACAGAAACTAGTCTTCCTTGCAGAGCATTTTCCGTAATTTTCAAGACATCATTGGAGGATACTGTAATCATAAGGATACTGTAATCATACTGTAATCATAAGGTCAATTAAAAAACAAAACATAGTTCGTAAAATTACGGCCTAAAACACATATAAAAAGTACGCATACCAACACGTATAGCCGCTCAACACTATTTAGTTTGATGAATCCACCCAAAACCAAAGCTTTAGCGCGATTTAGATGTAGCTGCACAGCTAAATCGATTTTAGGTGACGTCATCAGCCCACACATGAACTTTAAGGGGCTCATGCCCTGTCAGAAACACACTAGGCCACAACCATACCGAATCAAAACCAGCTGAGTGTTTTATAATAAACATTGCCGTATATTGCATATCACAATGAATGGGAGCCCACGCCATTTCATCATTGAAGTAAATCATTAAAACCAGTTGTTTTCTAAATTAGACATTGTCTCGTAATCGTGCACCACAGTATCTCTTAAAAGGCGTAATTTAAAAGAGTGAAATTATCTTCCACATTTCGGGCAGGAAGAGCAAAGATGAAATATTTTAAATAGGTTCTTATAAAGAGTTTCCTTAGGAACGAAAAATGCTGGACAATGTTGTCTGCCATCGTATGACGCATTCCAGCAGGTGGTAGTATAACTCTTACAGTCACAATGGTCCTGACGTAAACGTCACAGAAGGATTTCTAGCGCAAATAGCTCTCACCGCTTGACAAGGAACGCAGAAGCACAGTCAACATGGCGCTGGTATAAACGCAGCTTAAGCCGGCCCACAATGGAGTTCAAAGATGCCGGCAAATGAACATTGCGTTGTCGCTCACTGCCAAAACAATTC
>JAHWFP010037438.1:0-21093 GCA_023313725.1 Lithobius niger
CGTAATGTACATGTACGCAAAGTTGGCTACCCTACGGTCGTGTGCAATTTGGGGCATGGGGGTAAAACTACCTAGGACGCCATCATAAACAGCCTTGTAAAATAAGTAAGTACCGTAACTGCCCTTGCCTTGTGCTTTCGGGGAGAGAAGGGCATTTGGAAAGTGCTCTCACAATTACTATTTGTGGCATGCGAAGATCCTAGAAATTGTGTATCAAGTTGTCTGACTGTGTGCCAGATAACCTTAGCAGTTGATAAAGCAAGTGTTTGTTGTGACTGTTAGGCTTCTAACCAGAATAGAATGACTACGCTTCGTGGAAGGGAAAAAAGAGTATGGTTGCCGTAATATTGAAATGACAACTGGGGGTCACTTGGTAGGCGCATTTTTGTGTAGGCTACTATTTTTTTTGTCATGAGTAAATTCTCTACACCTACTTTTTCAAAAGACAGACTCAGTTTTATGCCATTTTTTATTTTTAAGTTTTGTTTCTGTGTCATATCTGCGTATTGGTACCCGTTTTGGCTGCCGTAGGCATATTTGGGTAAAATTGAAATGATGCAACTACTGATCATAAGAGAATTACCTCTCACCTGACAATACCATTAAGAAATAGCGAGAAGAAAAAAAGCGTTGGGTCTGTCGTGTTATGGCAATTAAACTTTATTTTTGTTAAGGTCTTATGCTGATCCGCTGCTGTCTGCAGCAGTATGTGCCTTGAAAGTTTCCGCTACCTTGCAGCATTTGTGGTGCCTCGAAACAGTGTTGAGTCTTGAGCAATCGTTATGTATACAGTATAACTTCGATTATCCAAACTAATTGGGACCGAAGGGTGTTCATATAATAGAAAATTCGGATAATCCAACTACTAACTTTTTTCTTTACTCAATTTTAGTGTTTGTGAACTAGGCTTGATTGTATGAGATTACTGAAAATAAAATTTGGCATAAAATGACTCCAGGAACAAATAAAGCAAAGTCAATGCTTACTCCTCCTAAAAAACGGCAAATTTCTGAATATTTTTAAGAATGGGAGTTCGGATAATCGAGGTTCTGCTGTATGTTCAAAGTGGTAGGAACTTGTAATGCTGTACTGCCCTTTTCTTATCCTACATCCGTTGTTTTTTTCGTGCGTGTATAAACCAATGTTTGAGAGCAAAGCCTCTACCATCCCGCTTCAAGACCAAACATACCACTGTGACTGAAGTTGGTGCTAATGACCAAGCTGTCGACGCGCCATTAAGCCTCAATCCCCCCCCCCCAAAAAAAACATACCACTAGTGGATCCCTGTAATTTTCTAAAAGCTAAGTAGGCGAGTTTCGATTTGTCTTGGCGTGCGATTGTCTAATTTGACTCAAGTGGGCGTGGTGGCACTGCTAGTCCCATCCTTCATTCCAGAATGCACAATTGGCATGCAGGCAGCATTTAACAGACTTGTCGCTCAACTAGTAGTAGTTTGTCAAAGCTAAACCAATGCATCTGGGTGTCACCTGACTTGGATTTCATATCTTAACGTAACCTACTGCCTACACTAATGAAGTATAACACTACCTGTCTGTTGAAAGCTCGGATTATGTTGCATATTGAAGTAACAGAGCTTTACTTAGCGGAATTGAGATTTGTAAAAGCAGATGCCTTGCGACTTAACTGAACGGATTACAGATTTAAAATAACAGGATGCAAAAAGTTTGCCCGGTATAGGTGCAGAAATCCACTCTTTAATAAGTTGGGCAGGTGTGGAGTTGGGGGCTCTTGACCGCAACCACTTATGCCACCAATGTTAGAGGGTTGTTATCTTTGGCCCTGGCCCATGCCACAAGTGTCACGCATCGCTGCTAACTTCCCAAAACTGCTGCCACCACTGCACCTATGAAAAAGGAAAAATCTACTTCTCTTGCACATTGAACTGATTTAATGGCAGAACCAAGGAACAGACACCACAAAATACATAACTTACAGTCTTTGTGTATGAAAAATGAAGTGGTCGGATTGGATTACTTTGGATTGGAGAAATTAATGAATTAATGCTTGCTTACGCTGTTGTGCACAAATGTAAACAAGTCTTCAACAACACAACCAAACAAGCCTGAAGAAGACTAACCTGTTTGGGTGACCACTGCAACACAGTGGAAGCTGATTGTTAGTTGCAAATTAGCGCACAACAGTGTCAAGGGACATTGGAAAAGCATAAGCATGAATTCATTAAATTAGTCTTCGCGTAGAATCCTCCAACAATAATTACTTGAATAATGCTAAAAAAGGAACAGATGATCAGAAAATACAAAAATTACAGTCTTCACGTAAATTAAAACATTCTCCAACAATCATTATGTGAACAGTGCAGTTCAAAATTAATGTTCGCAGGCGATACCGCTTCAACCAAGAAAGTGCCAAGATGTACATACGCTGGTTCATTTTTTTCCTCGCACCGTCATTGATGGAATTACACTAGAAAGTGAGTTTGTAAGTGATGTGGCATTCGCTGCTAAACTTAAAGTCACTTACTTGTCGGCACAGTCTCTCCAAGTCTGTTGTTTATTGTTGGATTTTATTGTTTCATTTTGATATTGCATTTAGCGCTCTCTTAGGGCATTGCAATTACCGTATTGTATAAATAAATAAACAATTTCATGTTACAACAATATACCCGACTGACTAGTACGTTCCTGCATAGATTGATCGTGAATTTAATGGATCCTAGGAATTTCCGATTGGAATTATCTAGCAAAATTGTTTCACGAATTCATCTTTAATTTTACCATATGTCTAGGTAGGACTACACCTCTTCACTTCTGATACATGATGATTGATAACCACACTGGAGGTATGGGTGCAGAAATCCACTAGCCAGTTGGCGAATAAATTAGGTAGTTTGGCAATTAAAGTATTTGTCTAGTAGCCAATTCGGCGATGGATTGGTGGGTGATAAATTGGGCTGAAACGAGCTGGACGTACTTTTGCATCTTTCTGGTAAATTTTATGATGTTATTTTTAATGTCAGCTTCTGATGGATTTTCGTTGCAGAAGTTAGCGGATGTTACGGATAGCAAGGATTTCTTTATTTTCAAACAAGTTTTCGAAACCTTGTGTTCCGAAATGGCCAGTGAAAATACCACAATTTATACGAAACTTGGGGTTTGACAAATTCATAGATCACCGCTTTTAGATTGAATGAGTTTCTTTTTTTTTTAAATTGTTTACGGGCTTTCAGTGTCTAGAAACAGAATTGTTTAATTTGGCGGCAAAAGTTTCTCAGTCGGCGACTAAAGATTTTTGCTCTACCGGCCAATGACGAGTTGAGTGAAATATGAATCTGCACCTATAACTCAAGGACAGGCATGAAAGCCTTCCTCATTTCAGCCTATTTCCTGTTTTTCCTTCCTCGTTTCAGCTGATTTCCTCATTTTTTTTAGCTTTGCAAACCTCCTTAAAATGCATTAAAGACCCTAAAAATGTACAAATTTGGTGGCCTTCCTCCTATTTCCTCGTTTTCAACCAAGAGTGAATTTCATCCCTGGTTATACAACAACAAAAAATTATTGGGGGGGGGGGGGAGGGGGAAGGATCCCAAGTTTCATTTAGAAATCGTATGTGTCGCTTACGGCCCAAAGCAACGTAATGCCTGTTTCGTAAAGTTGATGCCTTTTAGCGTCACGTTGGTAAAATAAGATTCTTGCTACGTTGAATCAACTGGCTTGGAGCTGGAAAACGAAAATCACATCATCTCTCTCCCAGACGGCCTTGTGACAAGGGATGAAATACGAAGCGATAGTTACAACATGTGCACTCGCATCTTACGGACATGTATATGCATTTATTAACTCCCAGTAATACTTGTAAAAAGACTTACCTTCTCCAGATATCGCAACGTTTTCTCCAGATATCGCAACGTTTACGTAGATTTGACTATATAGCAAAATCTTGTCACTCAGTAACGGCAACATTCGGTGTTATGGAAGCAAGTGCCTTTCAGAGTTATAATTCGAGAATTAAGATATTTACCGCTCATTTTCACAAACAAGACAGTGTCTACTTCTTGCAAATTTTCAATGGCTGGCGGCCATCTTCCTCAGGCATTACGACAAAAGTTTTCATGTGTTCACTACATCACTACGTCGTCGTCGTCTACTTTCGAATCCATAACTGTCGCTCGTCGTCGTGGCCTCCCGTATTTTGTGGGTAGCGCTTTCACCAACCCGTCAAGCTTTCACTTCGTGCCCAGCAAGTGCCTTTAAATAAATAAAGGACACAATTTAACAGGGTTCGCACCAGTGCTTACAAACCGTACAAACCCTTATTTTTCATTTTATCATTTGTAAGGCCTTACAAGTCCTTGAAATTTCTTTTTTAAACTTCCGTACCAATTGATTAAAGCCTCTCTTGGTAGTTTTGGTTCACACATCTTTCCAAGGCTCCATATATCCATTTGGTTCATATGACCATTTCATTCCCAGGCTCTGACAACAAGAATTCCCATTTTCGAGGTCTTTCAAGCCTTGAATTTTAGGTTTTCAAATTTAACCCCTTCGATACTACCAAAATACTTTTCAGTGCAAACTGTTACACAGTAGTTTCAGATTGTGGCTACGAACGCATGTGACTACGGATGAACGGTCCTAGTGGCCGTGAACGGGTTAAGGCCTTGTACAAACCCTTCCTTGAAATCCATTCAGCTGAAGTAGTACAAACCCTGATTTAAAGGTTCCTCCCTCTACACTTTTCGTTTATGGTTTGTTTTACAGTGACGTAAAATTCGTTTTTGAAACTTTATGGATAAATAATTTTTTTAATTTGGGCAATCAATTTTGTAACTTGCTAATGGAAACACTGTGGTTAGTCAGCATCCTACTAATCCTCATCAGATTAACAGTAATCTACTGCATAGTATTAAGCAGAATCGTTATCAGTGGTGCATTCTTTTAATAGGCCTACGTGGAAAAACTCAATGACCCCAGAATAAATTGCGCCTGTTTTGACAGTGTTATCTCATTATGCTTTGACAGCTGAAGAGCTGAATCATCAGATGAGACTGACAACCTGTAATAGCATAGGTCGTAATGATGCACCGCTAAATAATCAAGCATTGATTAGTTCTACGATGTAGTCTACATAAATCATTGTTTTAAAATATTTGAAATACATGAAATTCATGTCAATCAAGCGACTAAGCACAAATATTACGCAAAACTGTTATTTAATTACCGGTATCATTTTTTTTACATTTAGTTTATGTATGCATTAAAGGGTTGTATTGGGGATAGAATAACAATTCTGGTAATTTTTCCCCTTGCACACTAATATACATGCTGGTCCACAAAAAGCGCAAAGCTTGAAGGTTTTTAACTCAGATTTTTTTAACGTTTTCGACAACAATTTAAATAGGGACCACATTTTCTGAGCCAAATCCAATTCTGATTTTTTAAAAATGGGTCCCATTTCCTAAATCTCTGAAAAAAATAAATTGAGAAACAAGTTTTAGCTTTATTTTGGTGTTGCTTAGTGCACTAGGCTAGTTACTGTAGTGCATCATTGCTACAATGAATGAAAGTTTTAAAACTTTTCAAGTTCTTTTTCACAAAAATCGAAAAATGGGACACTTTTTTTCGGAGTTAGGATTAGACTTTTGTTGCAGAAAAATGGTTCCTATTTGCACTTTCGTATTTTTTCGAAAAGTCCAAATAGGGACCAGTCTCCTGGATCCTAAATCCAATTTTGATTCCAAAAAAGTGTGTTGTCTACTACTCTACTTTTCGAAATTTATAAAAGAACTTAAGGGGTTCAACTTTCCTAAAATAAAAATAAAAACACTTAAAAACTTTGGACTACATTTTTAGTTTAGAAAATAATTCATTTTTTTTTTACAACCCTGCAGTTAAGTTCTGCACGTGACCTAGCACTTAACATGAAAAAAAAAAGAGTAACAAACTAGTCACTAAATTAAAGAGGGGTAACCAGTCACTAAATGGTAATAATGTCCAGATTATTATTATTTAGAATACGGAACAAATACCTCAGCAACCTGCAAATAACGTAAAGACACATTTGTGGATTTTGTTTACAGAAAACGTCGTAGTCAATTGGTCAGCAGCTACTTGTTCTTCCATTTGCCATTTAGCAAGAGCTCACAGTAGCAATAGATTAGCTAACCTCTCTTCTGTTGCCTGGCAACCATCTCTAGAAGCTGCTTGGTCTTTTTGCTAGCAAGATGATTAGGTTGTTGCTTAGTTACCATTGAAAATGTTTCTTAGAACCAAATTGAATTGACAGAAATAAAATCAAAACAACCGATTGGCTTCATAGATAGCAAGCTGTTGTGATCCGCTTTATTCTTCTTAATATTTGAACAGGGTTGTTAGATTTAAATAATTTTTGATTAAATTAAGGCTGTGCCAGTATTGATCCAGTTACATTGCAGACTGTTGTTAGTATGATATTTCCGATAACTCGGTCCAACTTTTAATAACTATCCATGTCAACCCTCTCCAATGTCGGTCGCCACTTGCCAAGTAAAGATCAGCAGTTGGCAACTTGGAAACGGCGACTAGCTAAAGAGAGTATCACTCAAAGAGGGATATCTCTAAAAAAGTTTAAGTTTGAGACGAACTGTGTGTGGCGTTATGCTCAGTTTTATAAGGGGTATATAATAGGTTTTTCTGCAGTAATTCTGGAGTTTAAGAAAATTGCACAATTTTGTTAGTGCATAAATTAGAGAAACCATGCATCATTTAAGAACGTATTTGGTGTGTGGCGAATAGAAATTGTCAATTAACGTGTGATTTCTGAGGTCTGGTTGCTAAGTGGCGACTGCTACTAGATTGACATTCTAAAGGGTTGTCTATGATGGCTAACCAGAGTAAGTATCTTGCCTACTTTTGATATTATTTTGGAAAAGCTAAAAATTAGTACCAAATGAACTTTTAAAGGAACTGAAATTAGTTATACTTCGTCGAATGCTTTTTTAAAAATAGATCAGTGACAATAACCTTATTCCATGCTACGTTTGTATTAGGAACCAATCGTTGAGCTAGCTGCAAGGGCCACTGTACATATGCAGAGGTGAAAACCTTAACGTTGTTTGTCAAGCCAGTGCTGTGATAGCGGGTTTCTTCGACCTAAAAATGATCAAATTTTTGGGGGATTTGTAGCAATTTTTGCAATTTTTTGGCAAGTGGAATTTTTTCTTTTTCTGATTTACAACATTAATATGCGTTTTGCAGCATGAGGTATTGAAAAGAACAACATATTTTAGGCCTAAGAAACACACACTCAACAGCATCGGCTGGACTAAAAGCGCCGTTGTTTTTTACTTCCATGTTCATCCAGTGCCCCTGACAGTTAGCTGACCAACTGGCTACAGGTGCGACCTGTAAAGTTAGGTAAAGTAGTTCAGTAGGTTTAGATGTGGCTTTTGGACTCATCGCTACGCCAGGCCACAGCACAGCCGGATCCCGGGATACCAAATAAACATGGACTTGAAAAAATAAAATAAAGTTGGCGTGGGGATTATTAAATAAACAAGAAATTCGCACCAATTTCTGGTAGGAAAAAAATGTAGAAAATATAAAGCTGGAACTCAATTCCTAGCAAATATGTCGCTCTCTCGTTCTGGCTACCCCCACAATTTTAGAAGGTCCATTACACTGAATACAAAATTCACTCAATCCTCACAGCTTGTAAGAAAAGATAAATAGTCCCAACAAGTAACAATTAATTTGTAACAGAAACCACATTCAAACATTAGTTCAACAATTAGGCTAGTTGCAAACAATCCAAGAATAACCACAAAGTAATCAACTATTCTGCACGATCGTTAAAAAAAAAAAGTAACAATGTAATGATGTTGGATCGCAATAATGATACCACTTGGAACTCCAAATCGAGATCATGCAGCTCACACTCAAATTGCTTGATCTCACACTCGTTTTTATAGCCAGAGGAACGAACAAAAAACAAACAGAAAGAGCATGAGCAAGGTACAATTCAAACTTCAACAATTTTTAAGTTGTATACGTTAAAATTAATTTTTTATACTGACAGTATTTCCGCTCTCATTCACAAATTAATTCAACGTTGTTCTTTGAAATGTCTGTTGCAGTTGTTTACATTGATTTACGACATTGCACTAGTGTTTACTATCCGATGGTTCGTTCTCGTGCAAAATGTCCGTGCGAACTACTCATGGTTACACTGGTGCACGTGTACATACACAACGCTTCTAGTGACCGATGCCTAGTTCTGTCTTCAATAACTTGTTCTTCAACCTGTTTACCATAGGGCAGTGTTGTTGACGTTGCACGAAGACTGTAATTTGAATATTCGCCAGTTAGTCCTGAATCTTTCTAGTTGTCTTTACAATGCCACTCAACGTATTGATTCCTACGGGTTGGTTTTTATACCACACGACTGATTTGTAGTTCTTTATAGGCGACAAAAAAACCAGTCTGTCTGCACCTGCTACAGGAAGGTGTGACAGATAATTTGTAGGCAGTAACTATGCAACGATTGTTATCACCTTCATTTGCATACGTTGAAACTATCTTGGGCTCTCTTTTTACGTCCTTTAGACCGCCAGAAAATGTTTTGGATTTAATTTCCTTATACGGCAAGAATTCACACCCCTCCTCCGCAGACAACAACAACTTCACTTGATCTGCTTTCATTTCTCTTAATTCGCTAACTCCCCGCAATGAAATATGGATCCCGCAAAAAAAAAAAAAAAAAAAAAACAACTTGTGACGTAACTGTTTAGGGTTACCGTAACCCAAAACACCAAAACGAACCACAATTGTTCAGTTTCCCGACAACTCAAAACGGAAGTGTGCTTTACGTGAAAACCATCTGCAGTAGAAAGCTTCATTGCTTGATCCAACGTATTGATTAACGATTTGAAACGAACAGTGCCAGGTAATAGTTTAACATAAACTCCTTCCTCACTCAACAAACACTGCATCTCAATAACGATTTGCTTAAGACGATGAGGAGAATATCTTTTGCCTTCAAATGTTCTAATTTCTAAACTGACTTTACACAACATTGCATTTAATTCACGTTCACCAAACGTTTTTCCAAAATATGGCGGTTGCACCTTAACTGAACGCTTCCAAGTTGAAAACAAAACCCATTAGCTTTTCCGAACACGGTTTTTAGTCCTAACAGTGTGTTGAGCAATTAACACTTCTTCATGTAACGACAAAACGACTAGCATCACCACTTGAACCAGCAGAAAACGTACTATCAGCTTTCTTAACAATTTCAGTTTCGGAACTTTTCGTCACTAGCCAAACCTTAGACAATCAGGTGACCCGCCATAAACAAGAAATCACATGCTTTCCTCTGGAGATCAACAATGGTTCTTCGCTGTGCGGCTCTACATTCTAAGATCTCACCACCACTGGAAAGCATGTGATTCCCTATACCTCTAGAGCAATACTATAGACAATCAAGTTCGACAACAATCATAGCCTAGCGATGTGACGTTCACTACCACTGACCTGAAAGGTACTCAAAATCCCAAAGAAAAAACGAACTACTTATTCAAAGGGAACTAATTTTCATGTAGATTTTCCAACCAGCACTACATATTTTGTGTCAAAAACGCCCAGACGAAATCTGAAAAACGTTAAAGGTACCTTAGACATAATTACTACGGAACGTCTAAATATAACTTGCATAAGACTTAGAAGACTTTTGGAGACACTAAGAAATAAACACTTTTCGTACAACTGGATTTGGTTGTATTGTTGATTTAGCAGCAGAGCCATCATGGGTGCTACAGAGTGATGTCGCACTGTCTTTCGGTGATTATGCAATGGAAGCTGAGCATATTCCGAGTTAATATGTTACCATTGATTGGTAGTGTTAGGGTGCATTTATGCAACGAGAACTTGCTCGCTGGTAGCCGTAGGATATAGGCTGTGGCTTGCATGGATATGTTAACACTTATGTTGACATCGACTCTCTCGTTCTCAACATGGCTGAGATGTAGAGAAAGTAAGTCACCTGCCTGCTAACAAATCGTGAACCGTGAACGTCTAGGCGGCAAATGATTTCTGAATAACTGCAGAATTATTCGGTCTTGCGTCGAATAACCGCCAAATACCGAATTATTTGACCGATTACTTGCCGAATGCACTGCCGAACACCACTAAATCAAACATATATTGGTTAAAATATGTGACCTTACTGATTAAGGCTAGGTACTTTAGTTCACCAAGTTTCCTGAAGCTAAATCATGATGAAACGGAGGTAAAGGTATACAATGCATATTTTTGCCTTTCGGAAAAACTTAACCCTCCCGCTCATAAAATGTAGTTTCGTGTTAGGCCTTGAAAAAAGGCAATAACCCATCATTTTTCCTTCTGTTAGGAATGTTAGAGGACAACTCCTCAGAGACCAAAAAGGAAGTGCTTAGCTAAACATTCTTACATTAACAAAATTGCATAAATTTATACTAAAAAATTATTCGGCCGAATACCAACTAATCTTAACACTATTCAGCCGAATACTGATTATCACTATTGGCCGAACAACAAATACAGTAAATCTTCTAGTTCTGGTCGGGTCCTCAATCGTAGCCGGGTGTTTTCCCAATCATAATAGCCGGTCTCTCGTTGTAGCCGGGTCAAAATGACTTGATTTTGAAAAAATTCTATAAAAGAGCACGTCGGTCACACATACAGGTACTGTATCCAAATTGAAGAGTAATGCTAGAAGCATTCATGTAACATTATTTACCGTTTTTAATGTCGGACACATGTTCTACATGTATTGATACCATAAATTTTCTTTCTAATTTTTGTAGTAGCCGGTCGCTAAATTGTAGCCCGGTCTAAGTCGCTTGATTTTCAACCAGTAGCCCGGGCTACAAATAGTTTACGGTACTTGATTTTTTGACCAAATAACGAACAATTACTGATTACTCGATGCATGCCTAAACGAAAAACCTGAGACTCGTGCCACCAGATGCAATTTTTATCAGATATCTACTGGAATACAACGAAGTAATATCCAGTTTCTGACTAATGTAATATAACTTGCGCCTTGTCAAGTGGTGAGTGTTAATCTCTAGGTAATTGTATTGTTTGATTCTTTGACCCTATCTCATTATTTATTCATGTTGGTTACATTTCTAGCGGTCATTCGTAGTTAAAAGTTTAAACTCTACTAAAAAACGATGTAGAAGAAAGAGCTTTAGCTTTTGATGCGCTCTCAACCGAAACCACGGCGCCAGAAGGAGAGACAATTTTGCTAGGTCAATCCCATTGGAAATTTCTGGGTTCTTTTACATGCCACAATCGACATGAACATGAGACATCACAGGGCCCTTCTTTTCCCGAAAACGCCAGGGGTGGCTGAGGTCGGACTCGAACCCGGGACCTCTGACACATGTGACGGTCATGCTAACCGTCACGCCATCAGGCCAGAAGAACGAGCACAGTAGGAAATGCAGAATGAAAGCAAACTGTGGAAAGTTTTGGATAATTTGTTACTTTCGCTTTCTGAAGTATTTGTCGTAACCATGAGGAACAGGTTTACCAGGAAGGCCTTGGGTTTTTTTTTTCGTACAAAGCAAGGCTAAAGTCTACTTTTTCCATACTTCCAATATTCTTATTAAGTTTTTCTCTAGGTCTTCGTGCTACGTTAAGTTGACTTCTTGAAGCGCACTACTATTGTTAGGTTAGAAATTAGTGTTTCATTATTAGCTGCTAGGTCTTAAATCAACATCTGAAGTCTGCCTGTTCTCTATCGAGCTTATGTAACACCAAATTGTGAAAATAAAGGTCGGACAGAATAAGTTCTTAAGTGACATTATTATCATGCAACTAGAGGAAGCCCGTGTTATGCACGCGGCCGGTCATGAATCAAGTTTACGGACACATTTCCCCGGGACATTTTTCCGGCACTCTTCCCGACGACTTGTCAGATTGATTGACCACTCATGCCTGCCTCCTGTTTGCATGCAGGTAGAATGGGAGGGCGTATTTGCAATGCGGGCGCGAGGAGGGGAGAAGTGATTGTTCGGCCCCGACACCTGTCAGATTGAACCTTTATTGAGTTGATCGACCACTCATGCCTGCCTCCTGTTTCCATGCAGGTAGAGTGGGAGAGTGCATTTTCAATGCGGAAGTGAGGAGGGGAGAAGTGGTTCCCTTTCCCTTCAGCCTTCCCTTTAGCCGGCCTCCAGGATTATTATATAGATTGAGATTTTGCTCTAGACAAAGTGGTACCCCGGGAAGCACTTAGTCACTTTTCAAAATATATAAATTAGGTGGTATGATTACAGAAAATGTCACTTTGGGGTACTTTAAGTGTTACCAAGTGTCAATGGTGCCTACTTTGACATTTGACAAGAAGAAAAAAAGAATAGACGAATTAACGTATTTTTTAACTGCTAAGGTTATGGCCGGGGATGACAATTTTGCTAGGCAATGCCACAGTCATCATGAACATGAGCACATATCCAGAGCCCTTGTCTTCCTGAATGTGTAAGGGTGGGCTGATGCCAGGGTTTGACCCAGAATCTCCAGCATACGAGACAGTCATGCTAATCATTTCAGTCCCCTGCTTCCCGTCCCCCCTTCCCCAGAAAGAAAAATGTTGTATTTGTACAAAAAATATATATATTTAGAATTATTTAAATTCTTCTGCAAGCAGTTCATATTACTACTCCACTTGAAAAAATTGGTAACACAACGCCCAGAGACGTCACGAAGGATAAACCTTGGAGGGGTGTAAACCAGAAATTTACCGACATAATTTTCCATCTAGCCAAAAATGTATGTAATTTTTCCAACTGATTTACCGACTGACCAAAAGTATGTAATTTTGCCGACTAATTTGCCAACTGACCAAACTTGGGGGGCACCCCCCTAACCCCCCCCTCCCCATGAAAACGTCCCTGACAACGCCCAATTTACGATAAGACATTGTAACATTTGGAAGCTTGCGCGCAGCCAGCCAGGTGCCACGGTAGTCACTTGAACGCATAGCCAGCCAACAAGATGATGGACGTATACCACGTGCCATGGCTGTTTGCTGTGACGTTCATTTCACGTGACTGGGCTAGTCCAACCAGACGGCCAAACAGCCGTTGTTCTCGTTCGTCATTGGCTAACTCATGGTGACGTCACGGCAAACAGCCATTGCGCATGGTTTAGCGAATTACGTAAGAGGCAAAGAATTTAAAAAAAAAACGGACTCTTAAGATGTTGTCTTACTCCCAAGTTACTTTTAGAATGATTTTAATATCTCAGTTGGTTGAAGTGCGTACAACAATAATCACGACACTGGCTAAAAGTACTAAATTGGAAAAGTGCAAAAGTGCAGTCTTCAGAAGAAGAAAAAAAAGTTGACAACTGTTTTAAAAGACTTTAATGCAAAAATATTAGGCATTTGATTTGTGTGCGCAATACGTAACTCTCAATTTAAACTTGTCAGAAATACATTTATAACTATAACGTATATCACACAACTATGTTTTTCATAACGTGTTGTGTAATACATAGTACATACAAGTTCTTCTCTGCTCTTGCTCCAAACATTTTAAGAGGATTAGGGCCTATTTTGTTATACGTACAGAGTGGAGCAAAAAGTTTGGTGTACTAACAATGATCAAATACAATAATTAAGATTTGCAGTATTGTTGTGTTCCATTGCATTGACTAGAACATAACAATACCGAAATTCGTTATTGTTGTAGTTGATCATTGTTAGCTTACCAAACTTTTTGCTCCCCCTCTGTACATCAAATACACAGGGGCATGTTGAAAGTGAAAATTCAACTTTCAAGTAAAAGTTGGTTTTGACTTGGATATATGCATGACATGATGAGAAAACGGTTCTGTTGCTATAGCAAATTTTCGATGAACTTTTTTACTATCGTTTTTTGAAAAGTTCATCGAAAATTTGCCATAGCAACAGAACTTGGGTGCCACGATTTTGACAAAAGCGTATTGAAAACAAAATATTAGTGAGGTTGGGGATATGAGGCCTAAAATGTTCTGATTGGAAGTTTGGAACCCGATATTTTTTTCCGAATAATCGGGACATATTTTTCATATTCCTACCATTTTTCGTAATTTCGTTCTGCCTCCTGTTTTTATTCCTACCAGAGGTCCGTTTCTCACCAGACTTTAAGTGGGGCGGGAGGGTGGGGGTTAACAATAATATTTGCAGGCAGTTTTTAAAGTTTTCAAAAAGAAATTGAAAAATTTTGTGGAAAAACCCCTTACTCGTTTTGTTGCAACAGTACATTCTTTTTTTTTTTTTATTCTTTTTATGGAGTTCGCTGTATCTACCTCTTTTTTTTCTGGACTTCTTAAAATAAAAAATAAAACACAAATTTCCCCAGCCAAGCAAGTAATGAAATGGTGGCATTTCAGAAATAACAATTCGTCTAGTCAGGATCTTTTTTTTTTTATCCAGGAGAGAAAGAGACGGACAGCATTGGCGCTGGTGAGCCAAAACTGCGTGGTGACAGGAACCATGGCAACAGCCAAATCAATAAGAGTTGGGGGGGATGACGTCATGGAGTCGGGTGCCTCATTCAGACTGGGCTCTCTTCCCCTGCATACACCGTACTCACAGTGGCTTGGTTGTTGATCTATTGGAAGGGAAATTAGCCTGCCTCTTTAATACAGGAGAATCATATCTCCCCCATTAAAAGAACGGTTAGGGGAGACGTAGACTACGGGAAGTGAGTTTTTTGTTGTTTGATTACGGCTGTCGCATGATTAGTTAACGTAAGACTGTTTACAATTCTCCATTGCGGGTTCATCTTTCTCCGTTAGAATGGATGTGGAATTGATCTACATTCGCTGCTGACATTCAGTTTTAACGAAAACCGTTAACGAGACGTTTTGTCTTGGTTGTCCGGGTTCGTATTGCACTGGCTTCGGTTGCAGTCGTTGGTCGTGGTATGATTTCGGTTTGAGAACGGCATGGCTCGGGAGACCATTTACCTCTGCAATTTTCGGGTGTCCGTGGACGGAGAGTGGCTATGTCTACGGGAACTCACGGATGTCACGTTTGATATTCCGCAGTTGGAACAAGGAACAGACCATGATGGTTAGTGGTTTGCTCGTGTTTTTTTTATTTTATTTATTTGTTTTTTATTTTTGCTGTGTTGTATTATTTAAAGTTTGTGTGTTGGGAAATGTGTTGGGTGATGTTAGTGTGTGTGTACTTTTGTGGTGATTATTTGTAAGCTGTTTGTTAACACTGAGGCATAACGGTACAAGAATATGGTATTTAAATGAAACAAATTGACTGCCAACCCGTTTTAATTTCATTAAACAATACGAACTGCATGAACAGTTGCTTGCGCGGACCCCCGAGATGACAGGGGCAACTTTTAGCAAAAGGTCATAGTGGATATGTTCGTAGGTAGGTTTTTTTTTTATTGATCTATTTATCATTTTCTGTTCCTTTCTCAGACTTTTTTTCTTCTCTCTTTGTGCTTTTTGTCCATTTTAGAACTACAGGCCCTTTCTGCGCACTACAGCCAGCAAATGTTGGCACAAAAAATGAATTTTTTTTTTGAAGGGCAGTTTACGAAAAGGGCAGGGCATTGGCCCCCCCCCCCCCACTCTGCCGCACCTTCCCGTGCATGCTGCAGAACGTGAGGAATACAAAACGTACTTATTGTTAAAACAGTAACTTGAGACACTTGCAAGGAATAAACAGGTTGACTTATTTCTATCCAAAAGAAGGTTAGCACACTCATCTTCTGCCAGGTGCTATTTTTTTCATCTATTTTCGACAACCCATATTTATCAAAACTTGGCCATTTGTAGTTGAAAAATAGTGTTTTTCTGATATTTACGAAGCAAGCAGTCTGCATTAAAATCTGGCTTTGTGAGGAAACACAATACACTAATCTGAAAAAGAAAGAAAAGACAACTGCCCCGACTGGGACTCGAACCCAGGACATCCCGATTACCAGCCGGGCGCTCTAACCAATAACCATTGTGTTTTTCTGACTTTTATCACCCTCCGTATGAAACCCACAAAATGTTAAGTTTTAAAATTATTTAGATCTACTGAGCTGGAAAAAACCTACAGTTTGTGGTTGCTTCTTATCCACCCAAATTTTCATTTGGAAACCTTTTTTGGCGCTGCTGAAGGAGAAATTTGGCTTTCATGAAAAAATCTCGCATCTCGTATTATTTGTAGCCTATTGTTAAGCCATGTCAGTCTGGCTCAGCGGTAGGACCTTGGTCTTTGATTTCAGAGGTCGTGGGTTCGATTCCTTGCTCAGGCAGTCTGACATATAAGTCCAAAAGGCAATGTAAATAGGTTTGCATCCGTATTTAGTTAACCAATTTCGAGCCCATTGGCTTTCCGTCCCGTTTAACCATTTAGCCTATTGTTTTCTCTTATACCATTGGAGTTCGAAACTGACGAGTTCAATCGGCTAACTGAATTCCGGAATATGATTTGATTTTTGCACATAAGTTAGTTCCATTAAAGCAACATTATCTGCTTCTCGGTATGATAAACTGTGCAGCATCGATCGTGGAATTGAGTTCGCTGGTCTTTGAAGCAAAATAGGGCCTACGTGTTGTTGAAATTGTCCAATACGCTGTGAGTTAAGATTTTTCAACGTGGAGGAAAGCCAGCTACAAGTGACTACAGCCTTTTTAATTTGCGCCCATTCTCTAACAGATGTTTTTTTTTTAACGTCCTTAACTAAGTGGAGCTAAGTAGAGCACAATTCGAGCAAAATGAAAGGTTTGGAGCAGTGGATCACCAGGCGTTGCGGCCCCTTTCCTCACGTTCAAGCTCGTTATTCGTGGAAAGCAACAAAATTATTTCGGTCAAACATAAAAAAAAATAAAATACGATGAAATGTACACAACTATACATGCAGTTCGTTCGCTAACTGGTTGTTTTCCAAAATTCTAAATGCCTCCAACCAATATAGTTGCAACATTAGAATGCCAATAGCACGTGTTTCCAAACATTTCATTCATACTCAGCCACGTAACATCATTCCCCGGTATTTATTTATACTAGTTTTAATTCAATTGTACTATTTTGTGAGCATAGCCTACAGGTTTTTTAAAAATTTTAAACAAATTAAAAAAATAAAATTTCTGAGATTATGTTTTTGAGTACAAAAATGTACCCCATTTCTGTCTGTCATTAACCTAACCCCTTTGCCTAACGTCACTTTGCGTGTTAGTCATGATTAGTTGTGGGGTTTTGCGCTATTCACTGACACATTACTCTATAAAGATCTCTCTTAAAAGCTCGGTTAGTTTCTGTAAGCCTTTCTTTGGTATGGCAAGCGTTGGCCATAATTGTTGGTTAACAAAGCATAATTATTTTATTGTACGCCTTTGTGCAAAAGCTTCTTGTTGCAACAATACCTTGCACACAAAATTCCAACTCATAATTCCCAACACACGCCATTTGCAATGGAATCTCAATAAATCACTGTGAAGTGAAGTCAATACTAATAGGCATTTTGGTTTCATTATTTCAGAGCGTGATCCAGTTCTGGTTGAACGAACGAACTTGCTCAACGTGACCAAACTAGTTGTTAAAGAATTAATTGAGTCGTCCCTCAAGTACGGTCGCATGCTTGATTCGGACCATGTTCCTCTCCAACATTTCTTTATAGTCTTAGAACATGTGATGCGGCACGGGCTGCGGCGTAAGTATACTGCCTTTAAATGTATCTTTGATTGAAACAAGCACGGTTTTATTTTTAATCCTGACCATTTATGTCTATTATTTGTTTTAGCCAAAAAGGGTCTATTAGGTCCCAAGAAAGAATTGTGGAATATTTTGGAAAGTATAGAAAAATACACAACTGAAGCTCAAGATATTACCGCAAGTGTTCGAGACCTTCCTACTGTAAAGTAAGTTGACTATGGTATACGTAAAGAAAAGTCATTTGAATTGAGATGTGGTAGTTACAAGTGTTGGAAAACCTCATCAAAATCGAAACTCGCGCAAGACTGGCATTACAGTCCGAGTTAATCGGAGATCCATAAAAATACAACATGACCTGACAGCCCTTGGAATTCTTGCTAAGTATACATTGGTGTAATACAAGATATATACATTTTACAGTTTGAAAGTGACACAAAATGCATGGTTTCAAGGAATAGTTACCATATGTCACCTCGGTCAATGGATAAAAAAGTTAATTTTCGTGTCTACACTTCAGCACTCCTTTTTTACTCAAATTGAAACAAACAGCAAACCTTTAGAGTGCAAGTTTGCTCATTAATGAGAGGCCTTTCAACCAACAGTCTGGACTGTGGACATCTTAGGTAGAATCTAATGGGGCCCGGTCTACATGGCCAGTGGTCTCAGTGGACTTCTCCACAATAACAACAGCCCGCCATTACATTTAAACAGTGCAGCAGCCAGTACCTGCTACTGCCCTCTGTTGCCAAAATAGTGAACAAACCATCCTAATTTTATGCAAAAAGTAGCCAAAACAAACATGGACAACAGCAACTTACTGTGCAATACAATTTTCTTTAACTATAATCATGGATGATGTAATTAAATAATTAATAAAAATGTAACCAATAGATTTAGACGGCTAAATGTGTTGTTTGGTGTTGGAGAGGTTAAGTGGAATTTACAGTAGTGTATTTTTGTCTGTTCGATTTATTTCGTTTACAGTTTATTTTATTTTGTTTATGTGTTTGTTTAAATGTTATTCATTTAATATTTTTAATTTCATTTCTTTCCTTTTTACTTTATACATTTACATTAATTATTGAGCGAGTATTATTATTTCAAATTATTATTAGTTAAATTGTTATCATTTATTTAATTATACCATCCACGATTTGTTAAAGGATACTGTATTGTTCCTGTATAGTTTGTGACTTCCCTTGTTTGCTTTGGCTTGCGTTTGCATAAATTGAGGGTGGTTTTTTTTTGTTGTTTTGGCAAGAGAGCAGCAGTACTACTGTTATAGAAGTTGTAGACATGTACGGTAAAGGCTGGCTGTCTGTTTCAGCTTGAGGTTTATTTTGTATGGGACCAACCAAATGACATAAAATTGTTAACGGGTACCAAATTTGCATTAACGGGGTTTTACTGCATTGCAATTTAAACCCTTCCACTTCATGACATAGGTATACGGGGCAATTCGGCTTAACAGCACATTTAGAGCTTGCTTTCTTCTAGCTGAGAGGCCATACTTTACCGTCGGCTCCAAACCATAAAAGGTACGCAGTTCGTATTGTGCTGCACCTATTCATCCAATTTCATAGCTGGAAGCCTTGCCGTTATCTCGGTATCGACGAATAATCACCCTATAGGATTTTTAACATGGGGATGAGCGGACTAGCTAGCTAGCTAGTAACTAGTAGTAACACATTTGCAACGTTATTGAGGGTCAGATTTTGCATTGAAAGCAGCTTAGGTGGCATTCCTACACAAGTTAATTTTTGTCAGGTGGGTCATTGCTCTCGATTTCAACACAATTTAAGCTTTCGTACCTCATTATTATTTTTCCCCAAGTACCTGAAATGTGCCAAACTATTACTATGCTTCAGGATACTAAACACAGTCGCTATGGCGTCGCGCTACATTGGTTTACAACCTCGACAATTGAATTGTTGTGATGTTTGTTGCCTAACTTGGTGCGACATACTAGCATTCTTCACATTTTTGCATTGTTGCCTCCGCAGCACATAAAACAACAACAGGCATATACTGAAGTATTTTCCTAGCTCAAAATTTAGAATTTTAATAAAATAAAATAATTTTTTACTCCAGAGCATTAAATAAAAATAAATCCAAGACAAAAAGTGTGGATTTTTTTATGTTTTATTTATTTTTTTATCACTTTCAGCAAAAATGTATTTTGTGGGGGATTTTGCCCAGGGAATAGTGGCCTGATACCTATAAAGGGCACCTACGTGTGACTCTCTTACATTTTTTTTACTTGTTTTTGTCTAATGCTGGTGTATTTTTTAATATTTTTGGTGCCTTTTCTATGTTTCATTTGCCTTGAAGGGGCACACAACCCCATTGGATCTACCCTTGTGGGGCATTAAATTGTCTTAATCTTGATATCTTTGAATGTATTAGTATATTATGCTACAGTAGAAAGTAAATAAGAACTGTGTATCTGTTTGTCTTTTTTAGATCTCCACTCGGCCGGTCGCGGGCTTGGTTGCGGTTGGCGCTGATGCAAAAGAAATTGTCTGATTACTTTAAGTTTCTGATAGACAAGAAAGAAGAGCTTTTAAGGTATAAACTGTTCGTTGTGTTACTGTGAAAGTTTTCGTCAAATTCAGTGTTATAATTCGGAGAATTAAAATATTTACCGCTCATTTTCACATACAAGATAGTATCTACTTCTTGCAAATTTTCAATGGCTAACTGCCATCTTCCTCAGGCATCACAACAAAAGTTTTCTTGTTGTGGTCCGTCATTCCCCCGAGTGGAAAACATCGTTGGAAGAGATTTAAAGCAAGAGCTGGGCGCGAAGTGGAAGCTTTTTGGGTTGGTGAAAGCGCTACCCACAAAATACGTGAGGCCACGACGACGAGCGGCAGTTATGGATTCGAAAGCAGACGATGACGATGTAGTGATATAGTGAACACAAGAAAACTTTTGTCGTGATGCCTGAGGAAGATGGCAGTCGGCCATTGAAAATTTGCAAGAAGTAGACACTTTCTTGTTTGTGAAAATGAGCGGTAAATATTTTAATTCTCCGAATTATAACACTGAACTTATAAGGTAATTAAGTGCACAGTAAGCCACAACTTAATGAGTTAACGCAATGCAAACAAACTGGAAGAATTATTAGAAATCAAACTATCCAAATTAACGTTTATGTAATGAGTCACACCATGAATTCATAGTAAAGTGGAACACAGAATTAAAACTTTGTTTTGCCATTTCAGTTCATTTTGAAGTGACAATCATGTAAATGAGCTAAAATGGCAAACCAAAGTTTAATACTGTGTACCATTTTACTATGAATTCATGGTGGCACTCATCACAGAGCTCCTATAGTTCCTATTTCTTTATAGGATTCCTATAAAGCTCCTAAATCGTAAAATACTCGTATTTTTCTGTTCTGTATTGAAATATTCAGTGTGTTTTTCTTGA
>JAHWFP010037439.1:2148-16118 GCA_023313725.1 Lithobius niger
GCAGTAAAATAATACTTTTATTTAGTGACTTCTCTTACATCTTAAACAAGTCCTTGAAGGACCTTGTGGCACCTCAGACGTCGCCTCACAGCGATGAGAACACAAATGCATCAACTTTGACCGCTCGTCGCGTTTTTCGACTTCTGAACGATACCAGATAAAGACGACAAGGTGTTAACTATTAATTTCAGTGACCACAATTTTGTTAAAAAATACGGCAAATTAAAACATCATTACTTCCTTATAGCTAATAGTCTTCCTAGACGTAACTACATGAAATAATAACTATTGATAGTCGCATGTAAACCCTAAGGATAACATGCAACCGTAAAAAAACAAAAGATTTCGTTAACGACACGCATTTAAAATAGTCTCGTCGCCATGCTGCATGGATGAATCGGCTCCTACTCTCGAATCAATTTCTCCGTTATCCGCTACTACGAAATTAAAACGTCAGAAAAAAATCTAAAAGTGGAAAATTAGGCTTAAAATCATGTTACCACGGCAACGTCAAGTTACTACGAATCGCTGCTGGCGGCAATAACACTAATTATGACGTCTCTCCCTTGTGTCGCTTCCATTACGTTGCTCGGTACCACTGATCTACATAGCCTACGTGGCGTTCGGCAAACACCGTATCTGTGTGCCAGAAGTCTCACCGTGTTGCTGCTACTTACAAAATTAAATCGGCAGGTAAAAAATTGGCTTAAAAGCTGACAATTACGCCTAAAATCTAAAATAAGAATAACGGTTAACACATTTTCAACCGGCAATTGTGATGGTTACTGTTTTTAGATTACATAAGAGTTCGCTGGTGCAGTGCTTGATAGAGGTGTGCATCTCACTATATATGGGAAGTGGCAGACGTGTACAGAAGACCGGTTGTGACTAGGCAGTCGCCGCAGCCGATTGTTTGTGTGATAGCATAAGAATTCCGACAAACAGACTGAATTCAACATTGTCACGCTAAATATGAGAAGTGAACTGTAACGTCGTCATTTCTGCTCACTTGTCATGTTCGGCTGTTCACAATGTTGGACCCTCTGAGTTTCTTCGTTGGAATGGAAAAGATTTATTATTACCGCAATATGCCCTGTAGCTGTGAGGAAAAAGAGGAACAGGCTCTATGAATTTTTAAACTGTTATTGCCAAACACCCGTCATAGCAGTTTCACTTCTCACTGAAGTTTCACTTTTTTTTTTTCGATCGTTGTTTCCTGCCATCTGACATGAAGATGCCTACGAAACGGAGAGGGTTTTAGCGTTTAAATTTTATCAATTAATGCGTCACTTATATACCGGGAAGATATGTATGCAGATAGCAGTACCTGGTAAAACACATTTTTCTCGATAATTTCGCCAAAAATTGAAAAACTTTGACGATAAAACACATCATTTTTATATATATATATTTTTGTATAGCTTTCGAATGGTAGTAAATTCAAGTTCGTACCTCAAGTCTTCTTCAATTATTTAAGGCCCAGCCATTATTTACGTCTTTTTGGGGGAGGGGAAGGGGAGGGGGAGGCGAAGGAATTGAAAATGTGACCTCCAAATCCCCCTCACCCCTTCCCAGCAAACCCGGAAAAACCGACCCTTCTCCCAGCCTAACAGTATGCATTTTTTTATGCCTTGTCAGGTTAGGTGTTGATGATATCCTCTGAATTATTATTGAAAAAAAGTAGCATTTGGCATCGACAGGTTCCCATTTGTGTGGCAGACGAGCAATGACTTAAAGTTTGTTCTTGAAACCATTCACAGAAGTGTTCTTTGAACCATCTTTAAGCCGAGATTCTTGATTCAGGACCGTAGAATAACTTTTGCTACAGGGGATTCATATTGGCACTACTATAAGACAGTTCGAGTCGACACCTCCATGCCCTTTACAACAGGAAATAAATACGGATGCAAACCTATTTACGTTGCCTTTTGGACTCAAATGTCAGACTGCCTGAGCGGGGAATGTCAGACTGCCTGAACGGGGAATGTCAGACTGCCTGAAATCAAAGGCCGGAGTCCTAACCGCTCAGCCATACTGACATGGCCAAAAATCAGGTCATGGGTTCGTTTCCCCGCTCAGGCAGTCTGACATTTAAGTCCAAAAGGCAACGTAAATAGGTTTGCATCCGTATTTATTTAATCCATCTCGAGCCCAATTGGCTTTCTGTACCGTGTATAACTTTACAACATGAAAAACACCCTATGGTGCAAATTTGTTTGGGGAAGTGGTTTTAAAGAACTATTTATCGGATGACACACAGAAATAACGTCAAAATCTTATAAAAACTTACATGGTGGGGAGCCAGAATCTACAGCGTTTTCAGAAATTCCAACTGCTGCGAAGTGTCAATTTTGCGGTCCAAAAATGACTGTTTCTGCCATCTTGGTCCGTGTTTTTTTTTTTTTTTTTTAACCGCTCCTTTACCCTTGACGGCCAAAAATGTAAGATTCCAGTCCCTCTCGAGGGTTCTACAAAATTCACCCCCATTTTTTCCGGCGCCCCCCCCCACCACCACGCCACCTCAAGGTCTCTTAACAAAAGTCAACGAAAAGTTACAAAAAAGACAGTTTTGCAAGTAATTTAATAAAAAAAAGTCACAAAAAAGTCACATAATTTTTCACCAGCATTGTCCCTTAAAACCTAACGCAAGCTGGTAAAGCCAAACTTGCAATTTTGATAAAAAAAAAATTAGTATCACTATCGGACGGGATCGGATCCTACAGGTAAAAATGGCCCAAAGCCCTGATCTTAGAGATCATATATTTCTTATATTTTATATTTTCTTATAGTTCATATATTTCTTCAGTTTTCATATTAACCACAAACATCCTATTTGGTCACAGATCACTATGGCTCCTCAAAAAAGGTAATTACTGCTGATAAAAAATAAAGACGTATTGTAATTAGCTAAAACTACCAGAGTCATTCTCATCACATATGTCGTACCAATTTTCTCCTGAGTTGTACGTATATTATTTACAAGTACGGTCATCTAAACATCAACCCTATGTTGGGTTTTACGCCGCACAATTCGTCTACAAATTCACAATGCCCCAACCATGTTCCATAACATAAGGCCAACTGTTACACAGTTTCACTTTCGTTGAATTTTCGGCACATCTTGTCTTGGACTGGTCGATTATCATATTTTTTTTTTTAGACATTTCAACTAATCATCGTTGGCCTCGCTCACATCTTCGGTGCTTCTATCTCGGGTGCTGCCCCGGTTTCGGTTTCGATTTCTGGCGCGAATTCTCGCTCTTCTCGTCTTCTCTCGCTCTCGAATTCTCGTTTCGGCAATTTGCGTCCTCTCACGATTTCGGAAAAAGTTTCTAATGCCGAAAAAAACTGGAGCTAATCGAGTCAGATCGAATCCCTCGAAAAGGTTTAACATTAGTTTTGCATCGCCGGACTGTTCCAGTTCTAGGCCTAACGATGTGGATAACATTAAGGATACGACGACCACTGCAACCAACAGCCAAAACTGAAATAAAACAAATAAGTAAATAAATAAATAATTGGATAATAAAACATTATATTGTGTGATCATTCATTCCAACTCTTTCAACAGCTATGTATCTTGCCAGTCCGCCATTTGTATGTTTACAGAGTTTTAATTAAAGTCGCGCAGAATTAATAAACGTGCTACTACTAGTTTTGTAACCAACTACCACCCGAGGAGTGAATCTAATGATCTTGTCATTCAGCCTAAAGTTACTAAAAAAAACACTGCATAAATGCAGCTACTTCTTTGGAAGCAAATTTTACAAGAACATACCCAACAACACAAATATGTTACCGAAATTCATCATTTTCAAAGATGCCTGTTTCTGTGGGTACTGGGTCTCAGTACTGTGGCCCTTGAAAATTTATTTTAAGTTATAAGCTAAAAAATACTTTCAGAACTTTTAGTTATTTAGATTTCTTTGTTTCTTTGTAGCATATTTATTTTATTTTTACTGTTGATATTACACCTTAACTTTGCAATATTTGTTAATAAAAATAGTAATAAATGCATTCGCTAATACTAGTAACTTTGCATTCACTATTAAAAATAGCAAGATTTTATAGGGTTGTGGAGGAGAATATGTAACCCTAAAAAGTCCCTATTGAAACGTGTTATATTCATTCCTATTAGTACCATCAAAGTCTTCAGAGGGCGCCACGCGTTCCATCTGGTAATTTTTGCTCATTTTTCAGCCCAAATCTAAAGTGACTAAGTTACAACGAAGCTAAACTATAGAGCAGTGACATTTGCCGCCTTATTGGCACCAGTATGGGTTTTGAAGGGCATAACTACAAGGTGCACTGCATAAAAATGGAGGGAAAAACAACGGAAGAGCTGATTTCTTAGGCTTAAAAATTCCCCCAACCCGATAAATTCTTGAAATAACGAAAGGGGAGAAACCAGATAGCAGTCATATCGCAAAACGATCCATACCTGTAATGAGCGTTATTAAATTACAATCTTACGGTCCATATCATCACTGGGACTCGCATTGAACGTCTTTATTGATAGCTTGTCTCACATTCGAAGTCATTATTTCTACTACTACTTTGTCCTCAGCGATCTGAGAGCCATTTTAGCATCGAGGTAAAAGTCCCGGCCATTACCGGAAGTTGGCCGGGATAGCAAAGACTGAAAAGCTTCCTATTGTGTGCGCCGCGTATCTTGAGTCCTGGAAGTATTTTACGAGCGGCTACGTTTTCCTGGAGGGGGCGGCTTTAATCGACGGCCGCCATTTGTTTTGTAACCATCTTGGATATCAACAAGGCACTCTGCTGCCATAAACGTACAATCGATTATCTGTGTTCGTTCTGCGGCGAACTCAACATAGGTCGCGCACACTTTAGATCGCTCTGGAGATCGTAGTGGTACAAATAATAACTTATAACGTCAGACAAGTTAACAATAAAGACATTCGGCGCGAGTTCCAGTGATTATAATATAGTGATTATAAAAAAAAACCTGATTTTTCTACGGTATGACTTCTACCTGGTTTCTCCCCTTTTATTATATGCATAGTACTCTGTATCCATGCGGCGTACGAGCGATGAGATGACAAGTTCCTGTGGATAAATCGGAAATAAACCATCAGCGAAAATCATACACTAGAAATAACGTAGTACACTACGCCTTTACTAATACGGCCACTGTCAAGTGGACAAGTGACCGGTAACGGCAAAGATGGTATACGGTAGTGATCTGATGATTGGCTGGTTCGCCCGTTCCAAACCGGGTCACATCACTTGAACGAAACGTAAGTGCATAAAGGTGGCTTATTGTACTACGTTATTTTTAGTGTATGATTTTCGCTTATGGCTTATGCGATATTAACGTTTTATTATTTACAGCGATATACGTCTATTTATTCCAGAAATAGGTCAGTGGCACAACGTTGTATTATTGTATATAACTCTATGCTGGAGCCAGTAACTGGGATAGCTGCAAGGGTCACTGGAGGGGAAAAAGAAGGGCGTCTTACTAAAGACAATGCTATTAAGAGTGGATTTCTTAGGCCTATACTGCGCGATTTTTGTCGATTTGTTGGCAGTTGCTGACATTTTTAAGCAAGTGGAATCTTTATTTTCCAATTACAACCTAGCAGCATAATGGATTGGAGAAAACAAGGTTTTTTAAGCCTATGAAATCCCCTCTCAAAGCACTGCCTTGACTAGAAGTGCCGTTGTTTACCCCTCCATTTTAATCTAGTGCCCCTTGCAGCTATCTCTCTTGTAGCCAATATGACGTCACATGACGCTGCTCTATACGTAATTCGTTCAACTGAACTGTGTATAGTCGAGGGTTAATGCGACAGTCGCATGTGCAGGAAGCGTCGGGCTCGAACCTAGCCTTGTCCCATCCCTGTGCTGGCTATTACAAGTTGCATGCTCGTGTCGAGGGCAGGGTATTAGGATTCTTCCACGCAACGACTCGCCTTTGCAGTCCCGCAGATAGAATTTAATCGCGATGCCAAAAGTGTCGTTTCCATGGTAACAACATTACCTGGATTAGCTAAATCCGACATCGTTTGAGTAAATGTTTGCAGTCTTATAATCCATGACAATATGAAAAAGAATTCCTCCTGAGGATACAATTTCCCAAGTCGCTTCGAAACTCACATTATTGACTGCATTCGTTGCGAGCCGGCAGAGCTAATACCGCCGCCATGTTGGAATTTTAGATGATTTATAGCTTCTCTACGAGAATACAAAGGTGAGTCGTTGCACAAACATGTACGCACTTAAACTCCATAGAAATTCCTCAAAACTGACTATCTCAGTCACAAGATAAATTCAGTAATTGAAAATACATTATCCCGAACATTTCCCTTTTTAACATATTAAAAATAGATAGCGAACTTCACATGTTCCTAGAAGCTAACAACATGCCCGAAGTCTGATGATCAGCAAAATTGGTAATAACATCCAAAGTCTCCTGAAGGGTAAGAGTCCAACCAAGTTTTTGCCAATAAAAGTAGTGATATCAGAGTCAAAATGGGTGGTACTTCTCATCCCAACCATGATAACTCACTCTTAGTAAGCTTTACAGAGTTGGTACGAGATTTAAGCCAATTCCACGTCGTTTTCAGCTTTTTCCAGGCCCAAAAAATTCTAGTTTCCATTCCATTTTTCACACCCAGTAGCCTACTCCAATTGTGGTGCTAAACTGATTTTGGTGCTAAATTTGATTTTTTGGTGGCATTAAATTCAACATACTAGTGGGACAAACGTTGTCTGATATGAAATGGAAATTTGGCTTTACCCCTAATAACATACAGATTTAATAACAAAATGTTTGATTTCCTTCATCTTTAGACGTTTCTTTTAAACATTACCTGAATTTCTGCCTTAATAAATTCATTTTTAAAGTTCTAAAACTTGAAAATGATGGTACGAGTAAATTCCATCCTTTTCCAGCCTAATATTGAAAATTCGCCGGCGCTTGGGGAAAGGGCCGTGAGAAATTCCACACATTTCCAGCTTTTCAAGGCCCCGCACAAACCTTGGTTTCAGTGATGTTGGTTCGGCCCTCAAATTTAGCGGCAGCCATTTTGGTTCTGAAATCACTATTCACTGACGGAAACATGAGGGGGGGGGGGGGACGGGGTGGTTCATTATCCTTATGGGATTTTTGTATGCATAACTGTAGATTTCTCTCGTAATTGTTTCAGTATAACGGAACCTTTCTTTTAATCGAGCAGGTTACTGCTTGATTTAAAAAAAAAAAATAGATCAATTTTTTTTTATTTTCAGTCATATTACCCCGAATGTTTACATGAAATCAATCATTTGTGGGTTTAAGCACGAAATTACTTTCCAGATTTAAGCTTGTAGCACACTACTCCGTTCCGTTCCGTACCGTTCCTTCACGTCGCGTCGCAGGCTGTCAAAATTTCTGTTTGGATTAAAAACATGCAAATTAGATGAGCCGCGTATATTGCTCCGTCCCGTTTCGTGACGACCTGTTGGCTGACGGACGGGATTGTCGAGGCAGAATCCTTACAGTCAAAAACTGATCGCATCGGATAGAAGTATACGCACCCGCGCACAACGCCTTTCCCTTACTAAATACGGATGCGAACCTATTTCCGTTGCCTTCTGGACTTAATTGTTATCATACCCGAGCGTAAAGAATTAATTCCTAATTTACTACGACTTTCTATTTAACTACCTTTTTAAGGTTACTATAAATTTCTTCGTCATTTACATCGTCAATTTGGGCGCGGTCAAATTTAAAAGCTCAGCGGAGTCGACTGAAACGGTTAGCAACAGAAGCAATGTGCGGTGGGCCACCACGTCAGTCGACGGAACGGGAAGGAACGGAGTTGTGTGCTGCAAACCTAAATTTCCCGAGATCGAAGGTCGAGTAAAATTTGATGGAAAGGAGTTAACGCTAAAACGCATAAACTATAGATTTCATAAAAGCACGAGTCAAATTATGTCACAGAATTTTTTTTCCCAAACCGATTCTTAACTCAATTTGACCTCAGAGTTTATTTACTTATTAACATTTAGCCCCATCGATGTCTTTGATGTTTACGATATTTTCGAAGTTTGCGACGTTTTCGTCTATTTGGCGTGGCTAGACTAGCCCCCCCCCCCCCCCCATCACATTTCGTTAACCAACGTGTAATTTCGTTTGCTTCGGCGCAGGTGTTTCGTGTTCGGCCTAAACAACATTTTAATGCCGCCGATTAAACTAGATTCTGCGCTGACCGAAACGTGCCCTGGAACGTGCCGTGATCTTCGTGTTTCCGTAAAACTCTGACTCCGAACGCTGCCGAGAAACAGCTTCGTGTTTCCGTAAAAGTCCGAAGATTAACGAAGATGACGTCATTTCCCTGATATGGGCATAATGAATATGAAAGCGAATCGCGTCCTCTAAGTGAGATATATTGTATAGATCTATGGTTTGTTTTGTCGGCGACCATTCACAAACGAGAAAAGGTTCTATCTGTATAATTACTGAAGCAGAAAGCTCTGCTGTGGTCTTTTCACCGATAAGTCAGCATGTTGTTCATTTTGCGGAAAAAAAACAAACTCTCACAGTTAAGTTTTTATTGTTACAGTGTATGCGTTGTCTACGGTCGCGAGACGTATACAAATAACGCGGTGTATAATTATACTGTTATTGTTTTTTGCTTTTGTTTAAAGTAGGTAACGTTGCATGGTGCCTGAATGGCGGTACCCTTAGGGAAGCTATAAATCCATTAATTGTGAAAGGGAAAACTTTGAAAACTAGTTTGCTGAGAGAAACACATTTGTTTCCCTTTTACTATTTATTAAAAAAAAATTAATAATATACAGTTCACTGACAGTAATCTCCGAAACCATATTACAAGCGGAAGAAGGCTAAAACTAGTCTCCTTTGCTAGTTATTTGAAAGAGACGCAGTGACGCCGAAAAAAAAATTCCACGCTAAACTCGTGCGGGAAGGATCCCGTTAACCACCTATTAGGCACAACGACCCTAACGTCGCTTGTAAAATTGGCCTACTTAACTATTATATCAGAATGGAGCATTGGCTACCCCCATCCCCCAATCCTGGAAGAGGGGGGGGGGGCGGAGGGCAACAACGCAAGACCCGAAGTTAAGAATACAATTTGGTAAAACACAAATAAGGCATTTATTGCAACGAAAACAAAATTCTGAAAAATGGGCTTCCGGAACTTTCCGAAGGCATTTAAAATGGTGGAAAAAAAACGTTGTTTTACAAGGCTCAGAAAGGCTTAAAAGTATTCAACTCCTTTCTAGCTGCAGCTCTCTCTCTGAAATTTTTTGAAAATGAGCACGGTTTAGTATTTATGAAACTTACTAGGGCTCATGATGCTGTCAGCAGCCACACAAAAAAATGTCTCAACGCACCGCCGTCAAGAATGGCTTAATTTCTCTCATTGTTTTTTTTTTAGATTAATCATGAAAAAATATTATTTTCTCTCCTTTAACTGTAGCTGAATAAATCCTAGCCCAGAATGCACCTGAACCAACGCGCGTTATTTAAAATCAGATATAATATGATGGAGACACGTCGACACAATTAAACGCCGTAAAATTCAGCATATATAAGAAAAGGGGTTCAAAAAAAAATCTTTTTTTTTTAACCAGATCAGATTTATAGCATGAGGAAACATATCCAACGAATGTCATCCTATTGGGTGCGCGGAGTATCTTGAGTCCTGGAAGTATTTTACAAGCGACTACATCTTCCTGGAGGGGGCGGCTTTAATCGACGGCCGCCATTGTTTTTGTAACCATCTTGGATATCAACAAGGCACTCTGCTGCCAAAAACGTACAATCGATTATCTATGTTCGTTCTGCGGCGAACTCAATATAGGCCGCGCACACTTTAAATGGTTTATTAAAATAGAACTTTAATTTTACAGTTAAAACCTTGCTGATTAAACATCCACCATCTTCGACTTAACCATATTAACCTTATTATTGTTGAACCCCGATTCCTCCGCAGCACATAATTTTAGTCCGCCAAATTTTAAATAACCTATGTTTGATGTGAATTGAACTTTTCTGATGTTTTCTGATTTGCGTATAAGAGTCAGATCCGTCACTGTCGAAGCATCGGGCACATCAGCTCCTCCGGGCGGTTTTTCCGCTTAATCCAGCTACTAAAGATGGCGGACCTGCATGTTTTCGTCACTCGGATTATCTTTGTAATCATAATTAACAAACGGCACAGAACGTAACGCAAAATGTCCCTGTAGAGCTAAAATAGGTATACGTAGCAAGTGATTCGAATATAAGAAATAAACTTATGTATCGGCCGGTATACCAAGGATAGCAACGGCGATCCTAATGCAAGCATCAGCATCAACTTCCATTTTAAACGTCAAACTTTGAAGCGCTGTGGTTTCCCTCAGACAATCGAAATTTGGTATTTGGTGTCCAGTAATAACTATTTCACTGCGTTAATCGAGCCGTTTGGTCTCCACATGTAGTATGGTCATTTCCATGTTGTTGAGACGTTTTGCCCTCAACTGGAGATCCCCCCGATCGTACCAATGAACCGATTTTTAATTTATATAGCCTAAAATGTTGGTATTAGCAAGAACCAGGGCCGCTAGTAAGCTATTTTAATGTGGCTACAATGTTCTTGTCATCTTCTTGATGGGGAAATTTTGCTCTCACCTAGAGATTGTACAAATGAATCGATTTTAAAATTGTGTGAATTAAAATGCAGGTTGTTGGGCTTTTCGCGTATAACTCGCAACTGGATTAACAGCCTACTATTTGCTGACGAAAATTCACACAATTTCCCCAACTGTGTTTAAATTCTTCTAATTAAGCAATAGAGCAGTGACACGACGTAGTATTATTGTATATAACTCTATGCTGAAGCCTTAATGGGTTAGCTGCAAGGGGCACTGCAGAGAGAAACAGAAGGGCGTCATACTGAAGCCGATGCTGTCAAGAGTGATTTCTTAGACCTAAAACGCGCGAGTTTTGTTGTTGGAGAAAACAATGTTATTTTAAGCCTAAGAAATCCGCTCTTCCGTTGTTTTTCCCTCCATTTTTATGTAGTGCACCTTGTAGTTATGCCCTCCAAAACCGATACTGGTGCCAAGCTGGTGCCAATATGGCGGCAAATGTCACTGCTCTATAGTAGAGTGAGTAATCAGAACAGTTCAATACTAAGTGGGTTCTGTGCAGACAAGAATCCTGAATAACAACCTTACGAATAGGGTTGAATTGTATGAAAGCAGTGTGACGAAGAGAACTTACCACCCAAATAAATATTAGGATAATTATTAAATAGCCTAAATTTGGTCGTTCATTTGATAATTATCTCTAATTTCGAGCATCTCATTGAAGTGAAGCATCATTTATCTTGTTTATTTCGTATCTTGAAAATTTTGTTTATCTCCTCAAATCTCGTTTATCTGATTTATCTCAAAAGCGTTCATCTCAATTACCACAAATCGCGATTATATCACATATCAAAATCCTAGTTATTTCATTTATCTGAGAAATACCGCCAAGAAAAATTAAATAAAAAGATATTAGTATTAAAAAATGCTTCAGCATATAATATACGGATGTAAGCCTTAAAAAAACCGCAATACTCTAAATGAACAGGTACAAGCAAAAGACATGTAATCCATCAGCTTACGTGTCTTGTTCTTGTATTTGTTCCTTTAGAACATTTTTTTTCAAAGCTTACATCCGTATTTTATACGCTTAGGCGTTTTTTATTACTAATTAATAAAGTGCTTGAAGAGTGAAAATTTGCGTGAACTTTTAGATCTGACACAAAAGCATGTCTGGTTTTTTTGTTGTTTATTTATTTCTGTCCCTTCCCTGATTTTCAAAAAAATCTTGATTCCCTGTATATTTTCCTGACATTTTGGCCCTACTTTCATTTTCCCTGTAATTTTCGAGATTTTGAAGGTTTTACAGGTTTTGTCTGAACCCGATTTTAAATATCAGCTACAGCAATGAAACTCACTATTATCGAATTTCACTGAATTCAGGTAATAAAAATCACATTAAAAAAAATTTCTGTCGTTTCCCTGATTAAAATAAATTTCCTTAACCCTGTAATTTTCCTGACATTTTGGCCAAATTTTCATTTTCCCTGAGATTTTCCAGGGTTTCAAGATTTACAGGTTTTGTCTGAACCCTGTTTAAATATCAGCGACAGCCGTGAAACTCACTAATATCTGATATCACTGAATCAGGAAACAAAAACTACATCTTTAAATTCTGTCTATTCCCTGATTTTCCAAAAAAATCTTCTTTACCCTATAATTTTCCTGAGATTTTAGCCATACATTCATTTTTCCTGAGACCTCCACGTTTCAATGTTTTACGGGGTTTGTGTAAACACTGTTTACATGTCAGTTCTACCATTGAAACTCGCTAAATTAATAGCAAGTATCACTGAATTCTGTAATTAAAAAAAATATAGGCTTCTAATATTTCTTTGAACAGTATACCTCGTGAAACGCAACTAACCCCCAAGAAGTTCTTTTACTGTAAAGTCGTAATTTACGTCGACGTCAAAAAGTAAAAAAAAAAAAAATGAAAATATTATTTTTAGACAAAAATCATATGAAATCCTCTAAAATCAATGAGTTCCCCCTGCCGCACCAACCCCAACTTCCCTAAAACTGCTTTCATTGTAAAACCCAGTTCATAAGTCTTTCAGCCATTAGTTTAAAAAAAAAAAACATTCGTACCAAATTTGGTTCAAATCGGTCATAAACACGGAAGGGTCAGACGGACAGGCAGACAACGAAACGACAAATGAAGGTCGAGTTAAAATAGAATCTCGCTCGCTTCGCACATACTGCCAGTAAGTATTCACTTTGCCAACATGAACACGCAAAGAATAAAACATGATTTGTAACGGTTATGGGTAAACAACCTGGTTGGAAAAAAAAAAACAATGCTAAAAATTTATTTCTAGTAAAAAAAAACGCATCATAATTGTTATTGTCCTACTCGAGCTGGAAACTATTACAGCACGTTTACGCGACGACGCGCCCATGTCTTCTCGCAGCTATAGAGCAGTGACATTTGCCGCCATATTGGAACCAGTATGGGTTTTGGAGGGCATAACTACAAGGTGCACTGCATAAAAATGGAGGGAAAAACAACGGAAGAGCGGATTTCTTAGGCTTAAAATAACCTTGTTTTCTCCAACAACAAAAGTCGCGCGTTATAGATCTAAGAAATCGCTCTTAACAGCATCTGCTTCAGTATGACGCCCTTCTGTTTCTCTCCGCAGTGCCCCTTGCAGCTAACCCATTAAAGCTTCAGCAAAGAGTTATACAGAATAATACTACGTTGTGTCACTGCCCTATAAGCTAGACATCATCTGAAATCCCAACATGGCGGCGGTTTTAGCTTTGCCGGCTAGCAACGAAAACAGTCAATAATGTGTCTTCAGAAGCGACTGGGAAAATTGCTTGTCAGGGGGAATTCTGTATCTTATTGTCACGGAGTATAAGACTGCAACATTCACTCAACGATGCCGGATTTAGTTAATACAAGTAGCATTGTTACTATTGCAACGATATTTACGCGCCCTTACAACAGGCAGATTAATCTGTGAAATCAGTAGCGATGATCGCTTTATGTAAGCCTGACTTAATATTATAAAAGTAGTAAAAAATAAATAATTGTTTAAGAAAAATGCCCATATATTTAAAAAGATTTTTAAAAAAGTGATATTTGATTACATTATTAAATAAAGGTGATAATGGCTTATTTAAAAATTTCGGAAATAGGACAATCCCGTAACGCTTATGAATACTTCTAATCGAATCATTTACCGTATTTTCGACGTAGGCCTATTTTTTATTGTTTATAGCGATTAATGTAATTGAGAAAAATAAGCGAGATAAAATTTCAAGAAATGCGTTAAAATTTATTCATTAAAGCAAATTTCCATAAAAATAGAATCAATTTACTAATACCAAAAATGAAAACACAGTTTTCTGATCGT